>JAFFST010034472.1:2614-47918 GCA_022414735.1 Noturus placidus
ATGAGAAACGAATATACACACGCAACGAAAGACAAACACCATGTGCTCTACTAGCACTATATATACACAACCCCAGTGTTCGTTAACAAAACCAGGCACAGGTGTCAGAGTCCATGTGACCTGCAGTGGCTTCTGGGAGATGGAGTCCACGGGCACACTGAGGATGGTCACTACTGGAGTTCGGCCACCAGAGGCCGCCAGATCCAGCCATGGTACGGCTGGCCAACAGGAGGAATCGTGACAATGGAAAGGTTTCCAGGTGCAAAAGGCAAAAGAGGTAAAAGAGGCAAAGGGATGGCAGACGCTAAGTGGGTAACACAGGGGAAATCACTAGGGGTGAATTTAGGTTGCCTCTGACAGACTCAGACATCTTGCCCTCCCCTTAGGACTTAGGGCAAAGCAGTAATCAGTCCTCCTGATAAAAGAGAGAAAATGAGAGACTGACATTGAAAGAAAAGTTGACCTTTAATATAGCCACATCCTGGCTACAAAAATAACCGTAACGTGTTTGATTGTGACATTAGAAACAGACCAGCTGCTGAAGACAGAGTAAAATCTAAAGCAGTGACTTATTAAAAATATAAAAGTTTTAAAAACTTTTCAGTCTGTACAGGGTTTTGTTGAGTTTATTTGTGATTGTTGCAGCCGGAAATGCTTGATATTGCTGCGACTTTTTTAAAAAAGTTTTGCGATGCAATTTGAGGAGTTTTTTGTGCTTTTTTTTTTTGGAGAAAACTACTTGAATTGAACAAAAGTTTTGCATGGTCTTTCACTGTGACGTTTGTTGGTAAATGAGACATTTTAGCTGTAGTCATGTTCGATGGATGTGAATCAACGAGGTCTTTGGTTGAATGCAAGTTGTGTTCATGTCACATGACGCGTCTTGGCCCAAATCTGCGAAAACTCTGGAAACTTTGAAAAATCGCAAGCTCCTGTTGTGGAGTTTGTTTGATTTTGTTTGATTTTGCATTCATTTCTGCAATCACAAAATCCTGGAGGGGCTGTAATCTCATGCTGTAAAAATGACTGTTTAGGATATGGAGAAAACTTGAAAGGCTCGCTCTGTAACCTCAGTCTCTGCTATGGTTGCTTAGTCGAAACCTGGGCCCAAATAACCATGTCTGTGTTATCTCTGTGAACTTGAGTTGATATAGTGAGTGGTGTGCTGGCTCAAGTAACTGTAAACCTGTGCTGTTCACTTACTTGCTCTGGTAGCACAGATCAGGCCCTATGGATTTCTCAAGAAGAGTAACTTAGTTACACTATGTGGAAAAAACAAGAACTGAGAAGTGAAAGTAGTAATGGAGAGGCAATTTGATATATGACTTGCCAGACGTATTGCCCAGATTACTGCTGCCTGTCTCTGTACTAACAAAAAGAGAGATGTCAAGAGAGAATAGTGGAGATGGTCCTGTTTGTGTCGGCATGGTAAATGCTGATTGCATGATAGAGGTGGGAAAGAGGTAAAGAGTGATTGAATGAAGTTAATAAGATTGAAGATAAAGGGTTCCACACGTCCACCAGCCTGTGAGAACCCAAAACCCCAGCTGTGTGAATAGACATCACAGTTAGATCCATGAAGAGAAAGAGAAGAGCGATGAGGCGGATGAAAGATGGAAGAGGTGGCAGAAGAAGAAAGGAATGAGGGGAGGAGAATATGAAGGAAATGAAAGAGAGTTCAAGGCTTTATGTCAACTGAGAAACCATAGCTTTGCAGTGGCTAGAAACCGTGATAAGAAAGAAAAAGATGGCACAAAGAGAAGAAGGTGAGGTCTAGAGCACTGTGCATTAAGTTATTATGAAAGATAAATAATTACTAAATCTTTATTCTCATCAAAATGTCTGTACAAACTATGTATTCATAGATTGTTTATATTAGGGTGTACATAGGGTCTACAGTAAATATTATAGAATATCACCAACAAATCTCAATGCCTCCAACATTATTAAAGTGAGTTCTCAGTGGTTTCCAAACCAAATCTCCAGGGTATCCAAGTGGGACCATCCACGGTAATCTTTAGGGTGTGTATGTTGGACCGTTCATGAAAATCAAAGATGTATGCCACAGGTTTTCAGTCATTACCATGGATGGTCCCACTTGGATACCCTGAAGATTGCACAGTTTATGTCCAATACTCACCTGTTTTTCAGTGGATAATTTCATTTGAATTCTTGTACCTAACAATGTATGTTGTAATCATAAAAGACCCTGATGTTCATACTTAACTTCTGGGTGTTACCCAGAAGAGGAGTTCCCCTTTGACCCTGGTTCCTCTCAAGGTTATCATGTCTTCTTAGGGTGTTTTTTCTTGCCATTGACACCTCTGGCTTGCTCATTAGGGATCCAAATCTACATCAGGATTCCTGTGAAGCTGCTTTGTTTCTATTGTTAAAAGAGCTATATGAATATAATTGACTTGACGTGACTCCATCACACACTGCACTGAAAATTATTGTTAGTCTTGTTCAGGATGCCAAACTACTTTGTGTATGTAAAGCTTTGGTAAGGACTGGAAAGTGTTAATGGTAATGATATATCTTGTAATGAATATCAGGAAATGCATTGAGTTTATCATACTTTCTAACCTAGCCATACCACACAAGTTACATTTTGAACCAGTGGTACACCGACAGTCCGCTATGACAAGCTTACTGAAAACCAACCCCATCATTTGGGTCATTGTTGTGTCCTCATTAAAGAAGACAAGTCACTGTCTATGTCTCTTTTCCTTTCTGTAAGTTCAATTGCTTACAGTGTTACAGTACATACAGTAGACTCACTGTATATCTCCTGCTATGAACCCACTTTACTTTCCACCAACTATTGTCCAGTCTCATCTCTGGGGCTGATCAGAGAACAGTGTGCTGATGGAATTCAGGTCGGACGTGTTATCACCGCCAATGTGATTTCGCTTGCATTTAAGAGAGCTTAGCTCAGGCTAAATGAGACCTTTGAGTGAGTCTTGCTTTTTTCCCTAGACAGAGTGGCACTTTGTATGGATGGAGTGGTATTCCCATGGTGAATGTTCGGAGCCGCAGGCACCTACCCACGCTCAGCCTCCGCTTTGTGGGGACACTTTTCTTGGCAGGCTGGGAGGTAAATTACTTTGATTGGCATAGTTGGTACTGTAGCACTTTAAAGCTAAAAGAACCCCCCTCACTAACCCCCCTTCTTAGATTTTTTGAATCATTCCTGCCTGATGTCCTCTTATCTTTCCCACAAACCCTCAGTAACTTGGAGGGGGGCGAGGGAGAACTTTCTCATGGCAAGAGAACACATTGTCCTTTGCAAAGCAGTTAAACAAATAGACTACCCACAGTACACACCGCCATAAATATGTTCTGATATACTAAAACATTTTTCCTTTTATCTAGACAGCCATTTTAAAATTTTGAGTTGGTGGCTTCTTGTGTTTGGCATGAATCTTCAATAAATGTCATATATTATTTGCTTTAGTTTTGGCACCTTTGATTTCTTAACACAGACTTGTCACACCAAGAAAATGTATCTCTTTGCCAAATGGCTGAGAGTGGGACACTAGCAGGACCAGATTAGTGATAAAAACCTATTTACACATGGACTATGAATATAATTCACCATCATTCATAGATTCGTCTTCAATTACCACTATATCATGATCAGGGATGCATTGGATCTGGAGCCTCTCCTATGAACACTTCCTTGAGTTGGGAATACACCCTTGATGGCATGCCAGTCCATTGCAGGGTACCATGCGCATTTCCATTAACCCACAGGGACAATTTAGAGTCATCTATTTACCCATCTGCATTGTTTTGGGAAGTGGGAGGAACCCAGAGAATTGGGAAGAAATCCACATGGTCACAGGAAGAACATGTGTATCTCTGCACAGACTGTAAATTTAGGATTGAACCCAATGACTCTGGAGCTGTGAGGCAGCAAAACTACCCGCTAAGTTTTGTACATTGGTTTGTACAGTGCATTGAAAAAGTATTTGCCCTGATTTCCTCTGTATTTGTTAGATCTTCAAACGAAACACAACATAAAACAAAGGCAGTTGTTATAATTTTTTTATTGAAGCAAAACAGTTATCTAACACCTATTACCTATGTGAAAAACTAATTGCCCCCTTTAACCTCGCTACTTTTGCCCTGTGTATTTCTGATAGAGGAGTCATGAACAGTGACCTTTATTGATACAAGAGAGGTCTGTAGGTTCTCAGATGTTGTCTTTGTCTCTTTTGTGACTTCCTGAATAAGTAGTTGCTGTGCTCTCGGAAAGTCAGACATTTCTTGGAAGGTTCACTACTGTGCCGAGTTTTTTCCATTTGGACATTTGGAGATAACGGCTCTCATGGTGGTCTTTTGGCGTCCCAGAGCCTTTGAAATTGCTTTGTAACGTATTTCAATCATATTCTTCCTCTTCATTTCAGGAATTTCCTGAAATTTTGCCATAGTGTGTTACTGGGTAAGACCTTTTAACCAACTTCATGCTGTTGAGAAAGTTCTATTTAAGTGTTGATTTGATTGAACTGGGTTTTCAGTAATCAGGCCTGGTTGTGTCTAGTCTAACGAGCGCCATTATGAATGCAGTTTCATAGATTTGGGAAATCAGTAACTACAGGGTCAAATACATTTTCACACAGGCCCAGCTGGTATTGGATAACTTTTTTCCTTCAATAAATAACATCATTTAAAAACTGTATGTTGTGTTTACACAAAGGTTGCCTTTATTTAATGTTAGATTTTGTTTTAATTTCTGAAACAATTAAGTATGAGATACACACAAAAAAAGAAGAAATCTGGGGGCAGCTGTGGGCAGGTGGTAGAGCGGGTTGTCCACTAATCGTAGGGTTGGCAGTTCGATTCCTGGTCTGGATGACTCCACATGCTGAAGTGTCCTTGGGCAAGACACTGAACCCCAAGTTGCTCCCGATGGCATTTTAGCACCTTGCATGACAGCTCTGCTACCATTGGTGTGTGTGTGAGTGTGTGTGTGAATGGGTGAATGAAACACAGTGTAAAGCGCTTTGGATAACTCTTGATATCACTTTGCTTGTATCTCTCATTTTTAAGTCGCTTTGGATAAAAGCGTCTGCTAAATGAATATAAGTGCTAAATAAGAATATAAGCTATATAAGTGCGCCATTTACCATTTGGATGGGGGAAAATACTTTTTCCCAGCACTGTACTGTACTTTGCTAACAATAAACAGTAAAAAAAAAATAATAAATTAAATAAATATGCACACTGATTTGAAAATGATCAGCAAGTTTACAATTAATATTTGCTGAATGCTACCCAGAGAAAAATAATAGCACTAAGCATTTTCCAGTCTAACAAGGTTAGAGATGTGTGGTTTAAACATAATCTTGAACCACTCCTACATGTAGAACATCTATATTGACTATGTTTACATGGACAGTAGTAATCTAATTATTAAGACTATAATAAGGTCTACTCTGATTAAGATAATAATGTGATTAAGGTGTTTACATGAGTCACTTTTAGAATACTCGTGTCATGTACCTGTTTTACATGTTGTAGATCATAATTATATTAACAGCCCTTGTCATTATGTCACCGCGCCACGCCGTCCGACGTCCCTCCAGAATTTCACGCATCAACATACAGTTTGTCTTCATTATGGTACCGTATACAGTTTTGGGTGTTTTTATTATTTTTTTTAACGAACGCTTTAAGTGCAGTTAATTATTTGTCATGCTAAACGTGCAAATAGACAACTGCTTGAAGCCGTATTGACAACTGCTTGAAGGGGCTGTATCCCAAATCGCGTAGTTACCGTCTATATAGTAGCCGAGATGCTTGTATTTTCCCCCACGACAGACCTATAGTAGGAAAGTATGCGATTTGGGACGCGGCCGAACTCTCTTGTTTGCTGTAAAACTGCTGTGTGTGATCGTATCCTGTCGCAAAATGCGGTGAAAACTCTCTCACGACGTTCATAATGTGATTAAGGTGTTTACATGTCTGTAATACACGTCCATAATATGACTAAAACAGGAGTACTCCACCTGTCTTAATTTGAGCTAAGCTTACTTAGATTATGACCTTAACTAGATCAAGGTTGGTGTTTACATGGTAGTTTCTTAATCAAAGTATGGTCTTAATTCGATTAAGAGTGGATTATTGTTGCCCATGTAAACGTACTGACTGTTAAGTGTGGAGCGTTCTTTAATTCAGTCTAATATGGTCATTGCAAAGCACTTATTTCATGATACTTCAGCACTTTGTGTGTTAATTTGGATTCTTTTTGGTCATTGTCTTGTTTAAAGTTCATATACTGGTAATGAACAAAACTCAGGATGGCATCAATTTGACACTGCTAGGCCATTAATCACAAAACAGAACCATCCAATGATCTACCTCAGTATTTTACCGTGGACATTTTCGTTCCACCAACACTAATAGGGTTCTCTAAGGTAGAGCTTGTTGTGTACAACCCTTCCAAAAAAAGGCAACAGGTTACTCAGCACCTTCTGATCATTTTTAACGACCATGCTTACACTGCCCTGTGCACTCAGGTCGGCCATCATCGTACTCAGGTCAGCCGTCCTCCTCGTCTAATAGTTGATTTTGTAATTTGACGTTCCCAATAATACACTAAACTGTAGCAGTCTGGCAATTGTGATCTGTAGGTTCTTTTTTTTGCCTCCCTCCCCATCATCTTCACTGTGTGTGGGTGTAGTATGCTCACGAGTCCAATTCTGTTAAAACATTCATATATTATGATCATGGTTGTAGTTGTGTTTAATGACATTTCAACTAGGGATGCATCAATACCATTTTTTATTATTTACAGTTCTTGGCACCTTGTGCTAATATAATGACAATGACAGTGATACTGCTCTGCATGCTCTGGTCAGCTACTCTCACACTCTCTATTAAATATACTGTTCAACACCAAAAAGTATTGGTAATGATACATCCCTAATCTTAACAACTTATGATTTAATATCTATTATCTGACTTGTGCAGGTCAACAACCATATATTTAGTTTGTGCTAAGACCTCTGGTTTTCTCCATATTTGTGGATGAAAAATGTATTTTACATAAGCAACTTGATATGTTTTCCCCAATAAAATCTAAAATGGTCAAAAGCAAATACAGGTTCTGTTCTATAAGCAATTTATAATATAGTTGTTGTTGGTTTTTTTTTCCAACAATGGCAGTTTGCA
Organism: Noturus placidus; assembly: GCA_022414735.1. Taxonomy (NCBI): domain Eukaryota; kingdom Metazoa; phylum Chordata; class Actinopteri; order Siluriformes; family Ictaluridae; genus Noturus; species Noturus placidus. The sequence continues at coordinate 9,794 of JAFFST010034472.1, forward strand.
TATATTGGAAATATTTTCTTAGAAGTACATTATATGGCCCAGACATTTGTGGACACCTGTCCATCACATGTCTTATATGTGGTTCTTCCCAAAACTGTTGCCACAGTTGAAAGCACACAGTTGTATATAATGTATTTGTATGTTGTAGCTTTAAGAGTTCCCTTCACTGGAATTAATAGGCCCAAATCTGTTTCAGCATGTCAATGGCCCTGTACATAAAGCAAGGTTCATGAAGACATGGTTTCATCACAGAGCCCTGACCACAACCCCACTGAACATCTTTGGGATGAATTGGAGTGTTGACTGCACCCCATGCCTCCCCAGGCCTCATGTCTGAAGTCACTAATACTTTTATATCTGAATGGGAAAATCCCAACAGCTTTGCTCCAAAATATAATGGAACACCTTCCCAGAAGAGTGGAGGTTTATTATAACAGCAAAGGAATGGGAATCGGATGGGATGGGATGGAATGTTTAAATGTTCACATGTAGGTGTTATGGTCAGGTGTCCACAAACTTCTGACTATATAGTTTACCAATACTTTTGACACATGGTTTTACAATACTATTGTTTACAAGAAGAAGGGAGACATTTGTGTGAGAGAAAAAGTAAGTAACTCCTTACTGTTCCTAAATAGTTCCTAACTAGTTAGTTAGCAGAAGGTACTAGTTAGTTCCTCCCACTGCTAATTTGGGAGGGCAGTGTATATTAAGCCTGATGCATACACACTGGTAAAATTAAATTGCTTCCAATTTTAATCTTCTGTAGTGAGATATGAAGGACAGCACTAAACACTGCCAAAGTAATTTGATGCAAAGCGTTCTTTGCTGTATCAAAAATGATGTAAATATATATTGTAAAATGCTTAATGAAAATCTAGTGTGTCTGGGCCTTAACATTCATCTTAGTCCTAGTCCATGTCTTCATCAAGTTGCTATGTTTCTTTTGCCTCTTACAGGTTTCACAATCTTGTGGCTTGTTATGGGCGCCTGGCACCACTGGCAGACGTGGATTTGCGGCCACTGAGCTGTGCCCAGGTTGAGCTGCACTTTGCGGACAACACCAAGCAGCTGGAACTCCGGCTAGAGCAGACTGTGGCTGACCTCAAGAAGCAGCTCAGGCCTATAGTGCAGCTGCCAGTCAACAAGATGCGTGTCTACTACATTGACAGGCAGCTGGGTTACGCATTAGCACCTCAAGAGCTGAAGTATGGAGCCCGAGCCCTCCATTCCTACAGCATCCGCGATGGAGATGAGATCCTGGTAGTGCCAAAGAGTCAGTGAATAAAGCGATATGATCACAGAGACAATAGTTAAAAAAGGGACCAGTTGATATGGAAGAATCAAATAAAGATCTCACAATAAAGCCAGTGTAAACAATGAGTTCCAAATCAATTTATAGATCAGTGAACCACTCTCTCTCTTGGAACGTCAGAGAGATAAGGGCTGTGTGTCCTAAAAGCTGACCATTTACTATGTTGAATCTGGGAGATCTTAACTTCTCTTCTTGCTACACTGTTACATGGGTCAGTGGTGTATTTTTATTTCCAAAGCTAACCAAGATTTCAAAGGTTTTAACTCACCTGTTGATAATTTATTGTGTTACGTATACAATATACATATGTGCATGCGACTGCTTCTCAGTAACAACAAATCGCATGCACTTTCAAGCATTATTTTTTACCACTTATGGTCTACAATACACATTATTTTTAAGACACAATCCTATATTACAAGCATTACAAGCTCATACATATCCAACTATTTCAGTGTACAGTATATATAGTTCACAAATCTCTCATTTAAATTTGCACCCTTTTTAAAATTCAGATCCAGCTAATAAAAGCTTGAATGGAGATATTGACTTAGTGAGTCTGATGTGACATGCTATGAGCTACAGTTTTCCCTGCTACAAGTGTGGTTAGAGAAGGAAATGTTGCCTTGGCGTTTCCTAGAGGCTAGCAACGTATGATGAATGAATCAGGACTGGCCTAGTCAACAGAGTGTTTGTGATTGAATGCTGCAGAATACACTGATCCCTGGCTGTGGTAACACCATCTCAGTCACACAGCCAGGACAGCTTTCTCCCTGCTTAGATTACAATAGGGTCACCCCCGAGTCTGAACCCTTTCTGGGTTCATGTGTCTTTTCACATGCAGTTCAGTTGGTCATGCCTAGCTTCCCTTAATAAGACCACTTAATGTTTGCAATGGGGTGGAACTCAGCTTCACATAACATGAGAATCTAGTCATTTGATATTCATTTGTATGAGCAGTCTTGCTTTTATTCCTTTTATGCAGAAATGCCTTTGAGGCTTTTTGGCGATTGTTGGTCCTCGGTCAGTTTCCTGTCTCATGTTGGTGCACAAGTAAGACTTGATATGCCCAGTTAGTATTTGTCAAAGTTGAGTCTCACTGAACAATGAGCCAGCATGAATAAAACTGCTGGAATTTGGCGTGCAATTCCTCGGCAGATATATTTAATGTAAGGTAGATTATTTATTAAGGTTTTTGACATAATTACAATATCCACAGTTTTATTTAGGCTGCGGACTCAGTATGGTAAGTCACATATTGAGGGGGAAAAAAGAGCTTTTCCAAAAAGCGCTTCTTATTGGTATGGTATAATTTTATGTGAAACAGATTTTAAAGAACTGAATGGTTTTTAAAAAAAATTTAGAAAAATCTTTTAAACTTTTTCATGTGTTTTCTTGATATATGATTATTGTTGTGATATGTAAATAGATCCAGAGTATATGATTTTTGTTGTGATATATGAAGAGAATCCAGGATTTATATCTTGTATGTGTTCAAGAAGGCTAGACACCTGCATTTGAGCCAAGTCATGTGATGATACTAATTGTTATGTAAGGGAATTTTACATGCTTTTGTCATATAATGTACAACTATATGAACATATTATGAACATATATGAGTGAACAGTACATCATTACTGACAATTGAATCATCTACAAAGTCTGTTTTAAAATGGTCAATTCATTCGACTCTTCACATTTTAGGTTTTGGATTACCATGCCTTGCCCTTCTATCAGTTCCCAGCAAAGTGTCTCTAATCCTGAACTGGTTTAACTGGCTGTGATGCTATATGGACAAACTATGTATGCTATCCCTTAGTGAATAAATTTAAAGTGGACATTGTTACATGTCTTAGTGTACCATTTTTTCTCACTGATAAATCATTTCTATAACACATACAATGTGCCATTTTTTTTGTAAGCAGCTCATTAGTGTTGCATCTTTGTTATTTCATCCCGGCCCGGATGACTCCACATGCCGAAGTGTCCTTGGGCAAGACACTGAACCATAAGTTGCCCCTGATGGCAAGCTAGCACCTTGCATGGCAGCTCTGCTACCATTGGTGTTTGAGTGAGTGTGTGAATGGGTGAATGAGACACAGTGTAAATATATATATACAGTAAGTGCGTCATTTACCATTTAATGTCTGAGTCATGTCTTACCACTGCTGTTTGAGTTCCATCTGAAGTAATGTTCCCTTAATCCTTTGATTATGCGAGTCACCCTTGTTATGCAGTTTGGTAGCTCAGTCCCAATTCTCTTCCTAGGGCTTTAGACTCGAAGTGAGTAGTAACTTTAAATAAAATTATCTCTGTTTTGTCTTTATTTAGTTGAAGGAAATTTTAGCACATCCAGTTTATTTGCTCCATTGGCCATTCCATGTCAATTCAATCAAATTCAAAAAGTTGGTTGAATCAATGTATTAAAATTACTTCAAACTTATGCTAGACCATGATTGATATTTGAAACTGAACATTACCATATACTGCTAATCAGAAATGAATACTTCACAAAATATATATTTATATGGCCATAAGTTTGTGGACACCTTACCATCACACCTGACCCAAACCCAGACTGGAGCAGGGCTGTGGGGATTTGCCTATTCAGTCAGGCACTGATGTCAAGTGACCATCAAATTTGGCACACCATGTCTTCATGAACCTCCCTTTGTGCACAGGGACATTGTCATGCTGGAGCAGGTCTTAGTTCCAGTGGAGGGAAATTGTAATGCTAACGCACACAAAGACATCCTATATACTTTTGCTTCCAACTTTGTGGCAACATTTTTGGGGAAGAACCACATATTGGTGTGATAATCAGGTGTCCACAAACTTTTGACCTTATAGTGTAGCTGCTTGACTTTGAAGGGCTGTTGTGATTTGTAATTTCTTTTACAATTTAAGCTTTCTTCATTTTTTTGTTTGTTTTTGCTTTTATTTCAATGACCCAACAAAGCTGTGCTCTTGTACAAATTTCTGGTCAAAGCTCAGGTACTTCTCAGAGATACCAGATAATGTCAATGCTGTATCTGTCTTATTCTCTGAAATATGGGCCCTTCAAAATGTGAAAAATTGCAATATTGAAAAAAAGAAGCATAACGTCCGCACACTGAATTTACAGCTCCAAACAACTATTTATTAAAAGCATAATTTTGACCATCAGGTCACATTGTCACAATCACATTGTGCCTGATGAAGACGTGGTGGTCAAAATGTTGTGCTTTCAATAATGAGTTGTTTGGAGCTGTAAATTTAGCGTGCGGACGTTATGCTTCTTTTTTCCCTACTGATTTTTTGTCCTGCACCTTAGCCCGATTCAGGTGCATTGGATGTGCATTGGATGTGAATGCAATATTCACATTAAAAAGTCATTCTGAAGCACTTTTTAGATCCTCACAGAAAGGTCAGTATTGTAAGTCCCTCACAAAATTGATCACATATTGTCTGAGCTTTCTCCTGTATTTCATTTTTCTCTTGCTTTGAGCTGTTAGTGATTCTTACATCCAAAAGATGCACCGTGTCTCAGAAATTCTTCAAAAATCAGTTCAATTCAGTGCAACTTAATGGGTATGACTTCAACTTAATGACTGCCTGGCACCATCAACATTTTCATCTTTCAATCAAATTACAGTAAGTAAGTAAGTAATGCAGCATCTAGGTTTCTTATATCTATGATGGGCACTCTAGATCAATATTTGCATATAGACTAATGTATCTGTAATCATTATACATATATATTTTAAATCTCAGCAGTTGTAGGTTTTGCAGGTTATGTCTCAACAGTGCAGGTGGGTTTTAGCTGTGGTAGTATCATAGAGTCTATCCACAGCAAAGAGCTTACCCCAGAGCCTAGGCAAACTCTTATCCAACTGGATCATGTCCAGTACTCCAGCATGTCTGGTACCTGGATCACTACAACAACTTGGCTGAAAAAAAATAATCAGGTTTAATTGGTGTCACTAAGCTGAGAGGTGCTAAGAAGGGCTGGACTATCCCTGTCACGCCTACAGGTGAGAGTCACACGTGCTGAATTTGGCAAAGCTCACACACACCATTCATTCTCCCAGATTAAAATGTCTCACATCCGTAGTGGGTTCACTCTCAGCCTGCAAAAGCTTTCCTGAGTAAAGCAGCAGTCAGAGTTCACCGTCAGCTTGGCAACACCAAATAACATGGTGATCTTCCGGGATATCAAGTGTAAGAGTAAGACAAGCAGTTACCAGGCCATGAAAGCAGGGGCTGATCTCAAAAGAAAGGTCACAGAGGAGGTGGCTGTGAGAGTTGGTGTGTTTTGAAATGGTGGGGGCTTTAAGAAAGCTTTTCATGCCTTGCCCTGTACCAGGAGCAAACATGTTCTGGCTAGGCTGATGGTAGCCTGATCCACCCTATGCACCACAAAGCTGGGGAAGGAAAAGGAGGGCTGAAGGAGGCTCATTGTGTGGCCAGGAGAGGGAGTAATTTTTGTGGAGGTTTAGGTTACCTGAAAGGAGCATGACATTGTGGACGAAAGGAAAGAAAAAGAACCAACAAGCAAAGTGATGGGCCAGGATTTTTACCCCTTCCAAGCTCAAGCTTGGTAGACCTACCAGAACTCTCTGACAGCATTGGTGTACATGAGTGCATCTGACCACTTTCCCATGGAAATGGTTCAGAGGACCTCTGTAGTTCTTCGTTGTGCTTGATGACTGTGTGCTAAACTCAGCCAGTATTATTTGAATCTGCTTGGTTTGGTTGGCAGGTGGCTGGTAAAGCTGATTACTTGTAGCTTCATTTTATCGGACACTTGACTCTTATACCCAAACAGTGGTGTTAGTGCTTATCACCAAGCATGTCACAGTCTCTTCTTTGTGAGACAGAAACTGGTTCAGATGACACAGAGCCATCTCGGTTGAGCTGACCTATTGCACAATCACCAAGCAAATGTTCTGAAAAGGGAATCAAGAGAATGGAGGAAGATGGAGAGAAAAGACATGGGCTGATATGTCTTATTAGCAAACTCATTACATCATAAGGAAGACAAGATAGTGAAAAAGATAGAAATCACAGTCTTTCTCTCGCGTGCCCTTTCTTCTTCTCTTACCTCTGTTTATACTCTTACACTAGGATAGAATGAGTGCCGAGTCGTACCGTCTCACATTGTACTCTTTATCATCTTTTCTGTCTTCTTGCATGGATTGGTTAAGAATATGGGTGCATTTACACAACAAGGTAACAAGGTGTAACAGAATCCTCCATAGGGATTCCTACGTTGGACATAGGGAATCCAGGTTTGGCCTTCTGTCCAGAAGATTTTCACACGTCCAGCCCCTTTTGGGTCTCTAGTTACCTACACTGTCCCTCTATGAACAAAGGTGCATCTGACTCCCATCTCTTTCCCATCTACTTCCCAGACCCTATCACCATGGATTTACCCACTATTTCCCCGCCTTTCGGTTCTATCTCAGCACCAGATCTATGGAAAGAAGCTCCCTTGGTGACTGACCCAGCCTAATGTTTGCCATTGCAAATGAAGCTGTCCTTAATTAGTGTAGGGAACCAAGCAAACAGGAGTGGGAGCACTCATACACATCTCTTACATACACTTAGTCGTTGACTCACGCGCACACACTGAATGTTCTGACTGATTCATGTTAATGCTGTAATTCTAGCCACCTCTCCTTTATATTTACAAAGAGACTTTTTCCCATCTTGTTTTCTTTTGTCAATAAATGACCTAAGGGTAGGTAACAGAGCTTTACACTTTTTTGAAGGGATTTTTGATGGGGAATATATCTTTTTGCAACTGCATACTGTGGACGAAAAAGTAGCTCACAGAAAAGCTATACTGTGCAACACTACAAATAAAATCCCATCACTTTTTAAAACACAGTTCAAACAATTTGTCAATTTTGTAATTTGTGTAAAATCGTTCTATTAATGCCTGCTACTTAGCTATATAGCAAACAGTAGTCAATTACCTACTCACTTGCATGATATTTTGCAATGTCCTGTGCATTCCATCCAAGACTAGTGTTGGTTAAATCAGAATCTCCAGGAGCCTGTTACAAGGTGTGTAGCCTTAAAGCTTAAAGTATTTGTTGTACGGTGAAATAATGTGGAAAATATGGCCTGAATTTAAATGTTAAAAATTAATTGTTTGATAATGAAATATAGTAACATGTTTATTAATTTATAAATCTATATAAGCACTGTGCAGTAAGGAAAACTGGCCTGCAGGACATGAACAATCGGATGCAATGTAAACTAATGGTTTCCACTAGTCAGCATCCCAACCTGACCCCTTGACCCCCAGCTGGCATGGTGTACAGCTGCCACTGCTCCAAAGATATATTTCTTTCAGGAACCATATATGTACCAACAATTTTAATATTCCTTTTATTTGCTTACCTATCATATACCATCATTGACCAACCCCATCACTCACCGCCACCCCCCTACACCACTCCTTTTTCTTCATTCTTGCTCTCCCTCCCTCTGAAAAGTCTCACCCATTTCTTCATCTCCACACCCCTCTATCTCCTGTCTCCCCCCGTGCCCAAAAACACTCTCGGATTAACTTTAACACTATCTGCAGTCTAAAAGCTAGAGCCTGCCTCTGTCAGTTCTTCTCCAGCTCACCACTAAAGGGACACACACACATCTCTCTTCGCTCATCTTGAGATCACTTTTACAAATCTCTTACTTTCTAAGCCAAAAGCCAACACACGCTGCAGGCTCGGATTGGGCTTGATTTGCTGGTCTTGTTTTCCTCTGTAATCTTGCATACCTGGACTTGCAGAGTACTCTTGTGTGAGGGGGTTTAAGGAAGCCTTTCTTGGGTGTCTTCCCCCTCCCCTTCCCTTTCCCTGGTTCCAGCACAGAACCTGTCCACTCCTAAAACAGTGTGGATGGTACCCAGTTTGATGGGACTGGAAGGCTGATGCCACAGGTGAGGTGCTGAGCTTCTGTCTTCTGAAGACAGGTGAGTTGATACCAATATTTTCCTATTTCTGGCATAACTCTGGTTAATTTGTTAGCAGTACGCTGGTGATGCTGTAGCCTTTAAAACATGCCTCTAAGAAGTATTATCCGTCTTTCTTCATCCTGAGTCAGGTTCTCAGCTTCTGCTTCTCCCTCACTTTTTATCCCTTTCCTCTCTGCTGTTTGGGATCACACTTAATGTGTGAATAAGTAAATCATCGGTTTATCTGGTAATAAGTAGCCCAGTCATTTTGATAACATCTATCTCTGGCTTTGATGTGGGTCTTAATCTGTTGTCAAGAAGACAACTTGTTAGAGATCAGTTTCTCATGGGGTTAGCCAACTAAACCCTGTTTGAGAGATGAGGAGATGGATTTACCCCTCTGGCATTTCTCACAATCTCTTGCGGTACACTTGGGATTTCCACCAAACACTGGTTTCGACTGTAGTCGGTTTCATCTCAGAGTGCATCACGCATGACCATGTGGTCCAAACACCACATGCTCTCTGGAAGACTAGGTTTCAGTTATGTTGGAAGGTGGGGATTTGTAGTCATTAGTAATGAGGGGAGTTACTACTCTGCCTGCTGGAGGAACTCTGGCATCAATAAAATGACTCCCTGAGATTTATGTAATAAATCCTATGGGTCCAGTGGCTACATGCAATTTAGATCTGATTTGATTTAATGTCAGTTGTTCATGTTATATGAGGAATTGTGATCAATAAATTTTACCAACGAATAACAGAATGCCTTATAGGCCATATGTATTTAGTCAGTGATACACTTTTTGTTGCTTTATTTTTTTACTCAATAAAATAGGACCGGATGATGAAAGTAATTTTAACTTTACATTCATTAATGATGCATGTAAAGTTAATGTGCATAATGTCAGGTTTAATTCAACAGCATATAAATCAATATTAAGTGATTTTTTTTTTACAGAAGGTACAGAAGCAGGACAAAGAATCTTCTTGCGCAAGACAGATCTAAAAACAAACAAACAAACAAACAAACAAACAAACAAACAAACAGAAACCCCACTATAATGCTTTTCAGAGTCAAAAATGTCCGAGTCACATGGCATGTGGACACCAAGAGGGATGCCTAGTGTCTGGTAATGTCTTAGAGTTACAGACATTTCAGTGCCAAGAGTCTAGTAGACTTTGTAGATTTTTCCGCTCAAATACAGACTTTTTCACCAGTTATTTAACAGGTTGATGTGTGTTAGAGCAGAAAATTCACCAATTGCACTGGAGACTAAATATTTATATTTATATCGAGTATAAAACATGCTGATGCTGAATGAAAGAGTAAATTAATATATACACATTTCCAGTGCTTGTACAATGAATAAACACATGCACACACACATATATACAGACAGACAGACAGACAGACAGACAGACATAAGAAAAGACAGACAGACAGACAGACAGACAGACAGACAGACAGATAGATAGATAGATAGATAGATAGATAGATAGATAGATAGATAGATAGATAGATAGATAGATGGTAGTATATCAATTAGTCTATATACAGTTGAATTAACCCTGTTGTCTTAACTGTCACTAAATACCACTACTGCACCCCAGCATACTACAGATTTAATGCATCACTTAATGGATCTATGAAAAGATTTACAGTATAAAACATGCTGGATATAATGATGAAAAATACAAAAATATTCAAATGTCAAAAAAAAAAGAAAGAAAATAGCTAAACCAGTTTCATTGTGTAATTCACTAGTAATATGAACAATTACCTGAACATCCATTTAATTATAATCAGTGCATTTGTGGGAAGACTGCATATAGCTAAATACTACTACTACTACTACTACTACTACTACTACTACTACTACTAATAATAATAATAATAATAATAATAAACGGGGACAATAATATTTGTAGCCTGAAATGAAAGACATATTTCTCATTTTAATTTTATATATCTAAAAATACTTTAATGTCTACATCTACTAGATGTAATCAGTTGAGACAAAGCACAGAACAATTCATGCTTGCACTTGTTAGATAATCCACATGTTTGGTCTTCATGGGGTTAAAGATGAAGTGAATGTGTTTTCAGTGTGAGACCACCCTTAACTCCTTATTGTTTGGGTTTTAAACTAAGAAGCCATGGAACTGTAAAATAATATCCACCAAAGGGCTTGGTCAGCTGAGTTAACAGAATTCGTCTATTTCTGCTGTTTCCAACTATTCATTCATGATTAAGTAGGATCGGGATCCTTCATCTGGATATGTATCATGGAATATGTATAAGGACTGTCATTCTATGTCCTGGAGTCCATTAAAAGGTTTGGGAGAAAATGTCAATGAGACTGAAAGTCAAACTTGAGCGCCTCGGGTTGTCAAATTGACTGTGGCAATTTAAGCCTTCTCAATTAGACCCATTAGCTGAACCGCTCACATCCCCTCTCTAAAGCCAATGAGACATACCACACAAACACACGGTAACAGACCCTCAAAATGATTGCGAGCAGTGAGTTTGACTCTCCGCCACAGGCTTGCCTGCAATGTAGAACTGCTCCTCTATTGCCCACTAATACAGTAGTGCCAGTGAATGTGATCCCTGCACATTGTTCACCATCACATAATGGGACCTTTTCAGCAAAGGGCGAACAGGCCCACCATGGCAGGGAACAGAGAAGGCGGTGAAGACCCATGGGATGCCTGGGAGACCGCTCTTAAAACCAGGGAAGATTAGAGCGGGTTGAACTTATCTTATTTGTCTTCTTCATGTGCTTTGTCATTTATAGTTCAATTCACATGTGTAATATAAGCTATTATTAAACAAAAATCACTGGTGTCAGTCATTAAAAAGAATATATGCATTTGGAATGCTATTACTACCATAACATAAATGAGTGATTTTGATCATTTATGCTGTCAACTTTGGTGTGTGCTTTAGGTCTTTAGGATGGTCAAAACAAGCACTTTAGTGTCTCTTCTCCAGCTTTTCAGCACTCTTGCTCCCAGAGGAGGTGAGTCATCCTGCTTATTTGAGTTCCTCCTAACTTGTTTTTTATTACCCACCTTGCTGCTTCATCTGAATAATATTCATCTGAATAATTGTTGATAATTAAGTAATATCGCATGAGCAAGAGTGCTTTTGTAAGGAAAATCAGGCACAAATGAGCAGGTAATGACAGCATGGTACAACAGCATGATTGTGAGTATGATATAGCTTTTATACAACAGTTTTATATCTGTTTATAACAGATATTTATAACAGAAATTATATCATTTTAATATTGAGTAACAAACAGACATTTCAAATATTTTGCTTATTTTTGTTCCATCAACAAAAATGCCATGCACTTCACAGACTGACTGACAACCTGTAGTAAGTGTTGTAAAGGTTTCAATGTAGCAAAGGATTGCTAGTATTGGAATTTTATGTAGCGAACACAGACAAGAGTGATACAGTGATCTGTACCAGTGCGGTAATACTAAATATTAACACTCTTGGAATAACTCTTGAAATATATCAATTATATCAGTTTGTGTTACTGCAAGACGTACTAGCAAAACAATTCATTCATAGTTTGAATGAATGATAATTACATAGGCAAAATGCTTGGCATAATCATTAGCTTGGTGCGTGAATAAAATAAGCTACGAAATTTTTGTTTACAACACTGCTTTCTTTTCTTTCTTTCTTAGCTTTCTCTCAGGATATCCTTTACCCCTTTGGACCAGCTCATAGGGACACAGAAACCCCGAAGATGGACGATGGCAGTTCGACAGAAGTTTCTCTATTAATTCCATTTATCTTCTTCAACATTCCCTATCGCGCTCTATATGTGAGTGCAACAGGGAAAAAATTTGATACACATACATCTTGCTTCAAATTAATGTGTTAATATTATATACATCCACTGTGGATAAGAATGTTATTATGAGTAGACTTAATCTTAATTCATCTTAATATAGTTCATAGAAATATATAACAGTCAACTGCCAGTCCACTTACACTTACATTTCTTATAAAATGTAATCAAAACTAAAAATGAGTACAAAATATGTACTCATTTTGTAAAATTATAATCCACCAATGCTTCCTATCACACAGGTAAACAACAATGGCGTAATCTCCTTCAGTGTTCAGGTGAGCCAGTTTACTCCTGAGCCTTTCCCCCTCAGTGACAGTCGGTCATTTATTGCTCCCTTATGGGCTGATGTGCACAATGGTATTCGTGGGGATGTGTACTATCGTGAGACCACAGAGCCAGAGATCCTAGCAAGAGCTACTCAGGATGTCAGGAAGTATATCAAGACCATGCCATCCTTTACTGCTACCTGGGCTTTTATTGCTACCTGGAACCAGGTCACGTTTTATGGCGGCAGTCAGACAACACCGGTAAAGAAAGGAGGAACATTTCTATTATTTCATTGCCTTATCTTATTTTTAATGGACACATAGATATAGATCTGGTGCTATATAAATGAACACTTACATAATCTAAAAAAGAAAATGCATTTGTCACAGGTGAATACATTCCAGTCAGTGTTAATCTCAGATGGCGTGTTCCACTTTACCATGTTTAATTTTGGAGAAATTACATGGAGCACGGGGACAGCAAGTGGGGGAGATCCTCTTACTGGCTTGGGAGGAACCACTGCACAGGTAACCTTGTTTTTGAATTTGCTTGGATGTAAATCAGAGGTTTATTTAATAACTGTTTTTATTAATGAAGCACAACATGGTGCCTTGTGTCTGATGTCTCGGACATTATTGACGTTTCTAGTCAGGTTTCAATGGTGGAGATGTCAGTCACTTCTTCAACCTGCCTGGTTCCCGCACAAATGAGGTGGTTAACATTGAGCAAACTACAAATGTCAATGTGCCTGGTCGATGGTTCTTCCGTGTTGACACAGAACAGATCGACCCAGCCAATGGCTGCAGCTATAATGGTAAAAGCATAATGTCTAAAAAACAGTCCTCTTGTTTAGGTTGTTTATTAAATGTTCTATAATTTTGTAATACTTGAGTGTTTAATTTTTGAGTGAAGTTTGATTGTGAGTGTTGGTGACTTAGGTCTATGATTCCGTTCCAGTTTTCTGTTGAAGGCTGTTCCTTTATTTCTTGAGTCCAGACTTTTTTGGAATGTCAGGGCAAACATTACAAAAGGTTAATAAATTACTTAAATATTTTACTAGTTTGTATGCAGGAGTATAAACTACTTTATTAATATTTAGTTCATATTTGCATTTTCTTTGCAACGTAGCGCAGGGGATTATGTGTTAAGGTGTAGAGACATACTATAGCTCAGGATTGATTTATGCTTACAAGCCCGTCACTGTGAGCACGTCAGAATGTAAGTCACGTCAGGTAAAGTAAACCAAGTCAATTCTCTCATCTGTATCCATCAGTATGAGTGACTTTTGCATTGAAGCACATTAACTAGTGTTTAAATCTACAACTACATCAATTGGATTGACAGATGCATTAGTTTAAATTTTTTGCTGTGGTCACCTACACCAAGGATGTCCAGTCTTCTCTAGAAAGAGCCGGTGTAGGGGAAGGTTTTCATTCCAATCAAGCAGGAGCCACACCTGTCTAATTAGTTGATCTTGGCTTTCAATAGAGTATCAGGTATGACTTCTGCTTTTTTTTAAATTAAAATGTGCGCCTACATCAGCCCTTTCTGGATAACTAGTAGCTAATACTACTATTAACTGATTTAAAAGTTCACAGTGTATGTGGCACTGTTGATTTGATGTCATTCCATCAATGGTGAAGGATTTGTGAAGGCTACCCAAACTTATTGTTAGATTTCCATAATCTCAGGAATCTTAGATTATGCCCGTCAGATCTTCCGTCATACCTTTCTGCCTCTGTTTTACATTTACTTCTATTAAGTTTTGGTTCTGTGCTGCTATGAGCTAGAAAGTGTGATTTTCCGCAGAGTTCAGGCGCCTGGAGAGTCCGAGTGAACACACACACTGACAAATATGAGTCTCCACAGAGAGTTCTCAGTTTATTCATTCAAAAAAGGTTATTTATACATATTGATAAGAAGCCGTGCATGGATGGTTCCTACTGGTCCAGGTATCAGACAGATTTAACCAAAACACACAGCACATAGTCATAATACAAAACAAGTCCTGTGTCATGATGACATAAAAATACATGTGGATTTCCAGGATATAGCTATAATCAAGGATAGCAGTTGATCAGCGTATTCAAAGAGGTAATTTAAGAGAATATATTCATCATAGGTATTGGAGAATTCCCTTCAGTTATATAGATTAAATTGAGAGCGGTCTCACGGTGGCTTAGTGGTTAGCACGTCCGCCTCACACCTCCAGGCTTGAGTCCCGCCAGAGCCATGTGTGTGTGGAGCTTGCATGTTCTCCCCGTGTGTCGGGAGTTTCCTCCAGGTACTCCGGTTTCCTCCCCCAGTCCAAAGACATGCATGGTAGGCTGATTGGCATGTCTAAAGTGTCCGTAGTGTATGAATGGGTGTGTGAGTGTGTATGTGATTGTGCCCTGCGATTGACTGGTACCCTGTCTAGGGTGCTTCCTAGGATAGGCTCCAGGTTCCCCGTGACCCTAAAAAAGTAGGGGAATTACAAGTTTTGACCATTTTTTTTTATTTTGTTCAGGCTGTCCTTAGCTGGTCAGGCTGGTCTTAGCTGGTCAGTGTTGGTCAGGCTGGTCTTAGCTGGTCAGTGTTGGTCAGACTGGTCTTAGCTGGTCAGTGTTGGTCAGACTGAAATTTTTTTAATTAAAAAAGCATTTGGTCAGACAACTTGGTAGAATCCCTCATCCAGAGTGACATACATTCATACAACTGAGCAGTTGTGGATTAAAAGCCTTGCTCAGGGGCCCAGTAGTGGCAACTTGGCAGTGCTCAGATTTGAGCTCATGATCAGTAGTCCATTGTCTTAACCACTGACCTAATTTATCAGTGCAGCCTGCAGGTTTGTTGTAGAATTTTGAGATATAGTTTAGATTATTAACAATTAAAATAAGTAGTAAAAGTTATGCTACCCAACCTGCCTGACTACTCTTGTAATAACCCTTCTCAGTAGATGGAACTATCTGATTAATTAGTAAATAGGTAAGATGAACACCAGTTTTACCAGGCTGGGAGACCAGCTCACCCACCCACCATCTAAAACCATCTGAACACCAACTTGGCCAGGCTAGTAGATCAGCTTCAACCAGCCTAGGCTGGTTTTAACTGGGGGGATACAGAAGGGTTCAAAAACAAAAAGTTAAAGTTAAAAACAAAAGGTGTACAATAAAAAATTCCCTCGTCACATCCAGTACTTGTGCTCCCAAGTTGCTTTCTGGACGTGTAGTCTGTTAAAAATCTTAAATCGAAGAGTTTCACAGACTGGTGTCTTTAATAGAATTTCTCCTCTATCCACAGTAATAGGATTATTTAGGGAAAACTCCAATCATGACTTTGTGTTATATGTGAATTTAAATTGCAAGGCTTTATACTGGCTGTATTTTTTTTCAATAATAGCCAGTTTATCCCTGCAGTATCAAACACTTTCTTCTAACAGACTCCCAATAGAGACAGAACGTAGGAGACACAAACCACAGCAATAAAAATAAAATGATGTTTTGGCCTTTCATCTGTCTAATTCAGTAAATTCTGGTGTGGTTCATGAGACACTGCCCCCTAGAGGACATGCTCACATTATGTGGAAGTATTAAGCTTCCACTCTGTGCAAGTGTTTTGCAGTGTTTGCAGAAGTATTAATCAGCCCTAATTCATTTTTCATATTCAGGGCGGTTTTATCGACGTGGAGAGGTGTTCTGGTTGTCAGACCAATGTTCGCAGCGTTGCAGATGTCTGGATTTGGACAATGAAGTAATTTGCAAGGAGGCTCCATGTGCCCAGTTGGAGACATGTGAACAGCAAGAGGGAGCATACTACTGCCAGCCCACCCGAACCAGCACCTGTGTGGTGTTTGGAGACCCCCATTATCACACCTTTGATGGCTTTCTCTATCACTTCCAAGTAAGACTGAATGTGCCTGATTTTGGAAAAGGAATTGCCTGAGTTGTTGTGCATGTGCTGGTCTATAATGGACATATTCTTGATTTGCACATGCAAACCACAACAAAATAAGCAAGTTATTCTCTTAATGTTGTGATATGATCTCCATTTTTATTGTGTTCATTCCTACAGGGTACCTGCTCTTATCTTCTGGCTCGGCCATGCTGGGAGATGCCTGGTCTCCCATTTTTCAGCATTGAGGCTAAGAATGAAAATCGTGGCATGACTTCTGTGTCCTGGTTGAAAGATGTCACTGTGGAGGTGTATGGCCATCGAGTTACACTACCAAAAGCACCTCTGGGCACTGTAAAGGTGGGTTTATGTCCCTCATATTTCTGTTATAAGTTGCATAATAGAAGGTAAAATGGCCTACAAAATCAATGTTACATTTACCCAGTATGGTTCATTCATGGTTTCAGGTGGACAGTCTCTTGAAGACTCTCCCTGTCCAGCTCCAGTTAGGGGCTGTTAAGGTATACCAGTCTGGTCTCGCAGTTGTCTTAGAAACTGACTTTGGTCTCTTGGTAACATATGATGGGCAGCACTATGCTTCCATCTCCCTTCCCAGCTCCTACTTCAACAATACTTGTGGCTTATGTGGTAACTATAATGATGACCCTGCTGATGACCCTGTGTTGCCAGATGGTTCTTTAGCAGATAGCGTTGTTGAGTTGGGTGGTAGTTGGCGAGCAGAAGACACTGATTTTCGTTGCACAGATGGTTGTGCTCAGAACTGCAGCTTGTGTGAACCAGCAGCTGAAGCTTTTTATTTTCGTCCTGATTACTGTGGGCTCATAAACAAGACTGATGGGCCATTCCGAGACTGTCGGGCTGTGGTGGACCCCACTGCATTTGTCTACAGTTGTGTGTATGATATGTGCAGCAATCGTGACAACATCACAACACTCTGCCAGGCTATACAGGCATATGCTTTAGCATGCCAAGCTTTGGGAGTAAACATCAGACCCTGGAGGTCACGTACATTTTGTGGTAAGTCATTCCATGCTTCATGTGTGTTGAATGTTTCATGAAATTAAATGTTGGTCTTACTATTTTATCGAAATTCATTATGATTTTCAGTGTTGATCTATTAAATATTCAATGTCTATTCTTTAACTGCCACTGTTTTTAGCCTTAACATGCCCAGAGAACAGCCACTACCAGGTCTGCACAAATGCTTGCCCCCCTTCCTGCTCCGAACTGACCTCCCACCTATACTGCACACATCCATGCACAGAGGGCTGCCAGTGTGACCAGGGCTTTGTGCTGAGTGGAAGCCACTGCGTCCGTCTCTCTGATTGTGGCTGTGAGCGCAACGGCCTGTACTATGCTCTCAATGAAACCTTTTGGGTAGGTGAGGGGGGTGAGGTGGGCAGTGACTGTTTCCAGCGCTGTGTATGTGGCCCAGCGGGTGAGGTCTCCTGCTTTAATGACTCCTGCCAAGACAGCGAGGTGTGCACAGCAGAAGTGGGGTTGCTGGGATGTTATCCTCGTAGAGAGGCCATGTGTTCATTATCTCAGACATACATCTTAGCTACCTTCGATGGGTCATCCATGCCATTCCCAGATGAGAGCTCCTTCTACCTGGTAAAGACTATGGGGCGCCTGCCAGCCAATCTGTCAGCGGTGGAGGTGAAGATTGGAAGAAAGCTGGTGAATAAGGGTCCGACCTGGAAGAGGCCTGTGGTTATCAGGGTTGCATACCTGGAGGCACAGATTGGTGGCTCTGATTTTGACCTTGTTAAGGTTTGCGGAATTCAAAATTCATTTAAAATATTTTTATTTGAACAATTACCCATTATAAGCTTGTAGTTGAGGATCTGCTAAGTAAACTTAGCATGTAAGGTCAAATAACAATTATACCTCTCCTGTCTCTCCTTAGGTAAATAGTGAGCAAGTTGTTCTTCCATATGTCCACCCAGTGGAACCGCTTATCGTGTACCGTGCGCCTAGCAATGCTACTGTTGTGGAATGGACCGGTCTGATTCAGGCCCGTTACTCCCGCCAAGGCTTTCTCAACATCACCCTCTCCACATTGTTTTACAACTCAACCTGTGGCCTCTGTGGCTTCTTCAATGGAGATCCCGCTGATGACTTGCGTCTGCCAAGTGGCCGCCAGGCTGACACGGCTGACCAATTTGTTGAGGGCTGGAGGGCCATTGCTGATGACCTAACATGCAATGGTGACTGTGATGATCTTTACCGCATGTGTACAGACCTGCGGCTATACCAGAGCCCCTGGCTTTGTGGCAACATCAATGACCCAGGAAACAGCTCTTTCCTGGCCTGTCACTTATCTGTCAACCCCTCACCCTTCTTCAGGAACTGCCTGTATAACATGTGCGTGAAGGAAGGTAACCGCTCAGCTTTGTGCTCTTCCTTGCAGGCCTATGCTTCAGCCTGTCAGGATGCTCAGATAAACTTGGGGCCCTGGAGGAGTGCCACAAACTGCCGTAAGAAATATTTGACCTCAAAAGGCAGTATTATATCAGTAGTGTTTCTGTTTTGCAGTGGTTTTGATATTGTCTTCTCTCTCCCCTGTCCAGCCCTGCCATGCCCAGAAAACAGCCACTTTGATGAGTGCACCACAGCATGCCCACTGACTTGTGAAAATCTGGATGAGCCAGAGGAGCCCTGCCCATACCCTTGCTCCGAAGGCTGCCAGTGTGAAGAGGGCTTTGTGCTCCGAGATGGGCTCTGCGTACCCCGCAGTGACTGTGGCTGCTTCTACCTTGGACGTCAACTAGCCACGAATGACACATTCTGGACTGACTGGGAATGTCAAGAGCGCTGTTTCTGCAATGGGACAGACAACAGTGTCTACTGCAACTTTTCGCCATGCCACCCTGAGGAATACTGCCAAGAGACCGATGGGCTATTTTTTTGCCAGCCTCGGACTGAGGCTCTGTGTGCAGTAGCTGGATATGGACATTTCTTGCCTTTTGGAGGTGTCCCATTTGACCTTCAGAGCAGCTGCACACTTCATTTGGTTACCACAGAGTGTGGGGGGCTTGATGAAGATGAGGACATACATGGAGAGTTGGATGGCAGTTTCAGTGCCGAGATAGGACCAAGGGACCTGCCTCAGTTCCAGCTTTCAGCCCGGAATGAGGAGAGAGATACAGGGCAGGCCATCTGGGTGCAGGGTTTTGTGTTGGTGGTTTATGGATATGAGATTGTGGTGTCAAGGAGCTTCAAACATACAGTCATGGTGAGGAATAGATTTACATCTATACTTTGATACATGTCATAATAAGATCAAAGCTTTCTGAATGAAACCCTTTCTTTCTCAGGCTCAGCAGTGTAATTTCCCTTATACCAGGCCCTACAGCTGCACAAGAACACAAAGCCATTGAATACTGACCATTTGTACAACAACTTCTGCTAGGCAAAATATTTCATAATCACAAGAATTTGTCTGTAATAGTCATATTTTCTGGAGGTCAAGCACTTATTATGTCGCAAAGTTATTTTTAATCAAGCAGACAGAACTGAAGACAAAGGAACATGTGAGGGAACATGAGGAATATCGGATTACAATCTATGTCTGTTAACAAGCTGGAGTAAAGTCACACAAAACCCATATTTGAGTGATAGCTGGAAGAAGTTCACAACAGTATCTAAAGATCTGAGGGACTTTAGATCAAATAAAGATAGAAAGAGCAAACGAAAGATGCTGAAAATTGTTCTCTGGGTCTCTCTATGTAATACAAGATCAGAGAAATGAGAAATAGATGGAAGGAAAAGAAGAAAACTGATCAATTGTGCTCACATTACTGCTAACAGTAGAAATAATGGAATGGAAATAATGATTACATTTTATAATGTGTAAATCTTTCAATTTATCTCAACAAGGTAAATAAGGAGCGTTTTTACCTGCCTCTGAAATTGGGCCCAGGGAAAGTCAACATATACACTCTCGGATTACAGTTACTAGTGGAGACTGACTTTGGACTGAAGGTATAGTAACATCTTTATTCGCTATCACTGTGCTCAGAAAGAACCGACATTTAACTTTGAGTCACTTTAAGATTCACTAATTCATGTAGTATAAACATGTGGTCTACTAGTAATGCAAAAGCATAGGACTGTTTCTAACCATCTTTACTTCTTAGGTGGCATTTGACTGGAATACACTACTTCTGCTTTCTCTGCCCCGGAGCATCTTTAATTCCACTTGTGGTCTGTGCCAGGGAATGCCCATCTCTGGTCCTGCCCTCAGTGTCAGTGAATGGGGCATGATGTGGGCAGAGCGTGACACCTTCTGTCAAGTTGGATGCGGTGATTCCTGCCCACGTTGTGGATTAGTTGAAAGAGGCCTGGCAGCGGATGTCCCTGTGCAGACAATGGATGCCATCAACAATAATGACATTGAAAACTCTATCCCAGGAAACCGTTTCCACTTGGCTGAGGGCTTGTACGTTTATGTGGAACCAGAGGCGGTGAGGCTGTGTGGACTTATTATTGACCGTGGAGGTGTGTTTGCACGGTGTCACAGCAAGGTGGCACCAGCATACTTTTACCAGAGCTGTCTGCAGGATACATGTGTGGACCAGGGAGCACAAGAAACCATCTGTAATTGGTTGCAGATATACGCTAGTACCTGTCAAATCCAGGGGTTGTCTATGATTGGCTGGAGGAGCTCTACTCCATGTGGTGAGACACACAATCAACTTGCCCTTGCAGTCATAAATACATAATGTACTATACACAATGTAAAACACACTTTGAATTTTCAGTTTCACCCTGAATGAAGCTTCACCTTGCGTAAAAACATATTTGAAATTTTTGAGCTACCTCACAACACAATAATGCACTGAACACTTTCTGCCATCATCCCTGTGTATGTGTGTTTGTGTGCGTGTGTTTCTAGTGCTGTCATGCCCAGTTAACAGCCACTACTCAAGCTGTATGATGGTATGCCAGCCCCAGTGTGCTCCAGCACGAGGCCAGAGAGACTGTAACCAGCACTGTGTGGAAGGTTGCCAGTGTGATCAAGGTTATGTGCTCAATGGCAAAAGCTGCATCCTTAACCAGAACTGTGGCTGCTATACCGATAGCAAGTACTACGAGGTGAGAGAGGTCTTTGGGGTGGGCATAGCATATTTCAAGGGTATAAAGAGATTAATCAAACAGGCAGAACAATGAACAACATTGTGGCTTATTGTAGATGGGTGCTTTAAGTGTTACAAGAGCCACAGTACAGGTGTACAAGATTCTATATGTTTCAGATGTCACACTGGAAAATGGTATTAATGTAAAATAATGTTATTGTGATGGCAAAGAATATTATACCATTATAGTTTTAGGTGAAGGTGCATTATATCAATCCAATTAATGATT
The DNA here is from genome assembly GCA_022414735.1 of Noturus placidus. NCBI lineage: Eukaryota > Metazoa > Chordata > Actinopteri > Siluriformes > Ictaluridae > Noturus > Noturus placidus. Next base: position 31,463 of record JAFFST010034472.1, read on the forward strand.
TTTGGCATGCCTTTCTCAATTAAAATATAGTCAAATCATAGCAAAATCAAAGTTCTGAAAGCTCTACAAGCCTCTATAGTTCTCCCTTTGTCTCCTGCTCCCCTTAGCCCAAGCAGTTGTTTTGGAACAACGATTGCACCAAGCGTTGCCAGTGCATTGGCCGCAACTTGATCCAATGTGACCCTCGCCGCTGTAAGTCTGAAGAGGAGTGTGTATTACGCCATGGTGTCCGTGGCTGTTTCGCCCGTCGCAACCAGCATTGTGTGGCATCAGGTGGCGGTGTTTTCCGCACATTTGATGGTGCTTCCCTCCGCCTGCCCGCCTCCTGTTCCTTTGTCCTGTCTACTATCTGCCACAAGTTGCCTGAACTCTCCTTCCAGCTCATTGCCAACTTTGACAAGTGGAGCACACCCAATCTCACCACCATCTCACATGCCTACCTCTACATCAATGAGGAGAATATCCTCATCTCTGGCAACACTGTTAAGGTCTGTAAACTTTAAAAATCTTAATAATGTTAAGTGTCCATTGCTCTTACAGATCAAAAGAAATCAAGGTTGTCATAGTCATTTCTCATTGCCATTATTATAGGTATGGGGAAAGTTGATGTTCTGTTCACTACGTAACTTCAATTAGTAGCAACTTAAACTATTTATGGAAATAGAGAAACAAACCTAATCCATCTTCCTCATGCGAGGTGTGTGTGGACAAGGGACAGTGTAAATCAAAGAATGAATGTTATACCCATTAAGACGATCTTCATTTCAAAACAGTTAAAACTCTTTTAAAAAGGAGAGTGTCTATAAATGTAGACGTAGTGGTGAATTTATGTACAAAATGATTAGTTATGATATGAGCAACTGTCCATTATTATACTGAATTGTCACTGCCCCAATCTCTTTTTAGGTAAATGGGACCCCAGTGTCTGTGCCTTTCGTAACAGGCCTGATGACTCGCGTCTCCACATCCGAAGGTTTTCTGGTGATCGACACACCACAGGACATCCAGGTCCGCTATAACCGTTTCAACACACTTAGTATCACCATGGGACCACGGCTACAGAACAAGGTGTGTGGTTTGTGTGGAAACTTTAATGGTGACCCCACTGATGATTACATCACCTCCCGTGGCAAACCAGCACTTAGTGCACTGGAGCTTGCACAGAGTTGGAAGACCAATGGTATGCAGAACAGGTATGTGGCTTTTTAATAGAATGTCTTTTTATGAATTTTTCTCTCTCATTCTTTCTATCAATTCTCAAACTTTTTCTCACCCTCATGATCATTTATTTCTCAGTTCACTCACTTACTCTCTCTTTTTTGATCAGATTTGTCTAAAAATTGATCAATCTTTCTCTCTCTTTCCCACTCTACTGGTGTGTATTGGCAGCTGTGATGAAACACAGTATGTGGCTTTGGCCCAGTCCTGTGATAACACAGACATTTTGGAGCTGCAGGGTGAGGACAGCTGTTTGAAACTTACCCAGCCAAAGGGCTTTTTCCAGCCGTGTCACGGCCTTTTGGACCCACAACCGTTCTACCAATCCTGCTACCTAGATGGCTGCTACAACCACCGCAGGGCACAGGTTTGCGGCTCTATGGCTGCCTATGCTGAGGCGTGCCGCTCCTTTGGCACACTCACCACCAAGTGGATTGCCCAGGAGAACTGCTGTAAGGGCAAACTGCCACCTACCACACAGGAGGGGAAAGTGTGTTTGTGGGAGGTAATGGGTGGTGGGACAAAAGCATGAAAAGTTTACTTTAACACTGACTAGCAAAAACTTCCAGTTTCCCAATAACTGTATGCAGCAAACTTTTTAACAGTTAATTATGCATTAATGCTATAATGACTGGGGCAGACATGCTAGCTAACTGACTGAAATATAGGCTAGTGTCTGGCATCTCTGATATAAAGCATTAACAGCTCCCTAACTTGAACATCATCACAAACTCAGTATATATACAGAGCCCTCAAGAAATATTAGTACCCTTCATAAAAATGAGCAGGCTATTGTGAAAAATATATAGAACATACCAGGGACTTTCTGTTGCCGTTAATAATGTATCCCTGAGGTTGCACACATGTAAAACTCTTTTATCATCCATTAACAAAAACAAAGAACAAATAACTTTCAACGCAAAAGACAGAGATGGTTTAAGACTTGCATTAAACAACAACAAATCATGCAATCTAGTAAGTAACAGGATATTTAAGCTGAAACCTTGGTTGCTTGTGCCAGTAGGTTCAGACTTGGCTATAGATAGAGCAATCAAGAAGAGGATGAACCAGATATAATTCCAAATCAACACAAAAACTTTTATAGAAACATAAACTCAGTGTTTTGCAATGACTATATCAGTCGCTGGATTTGAAAACTACTGAAACCTGGGGTTTGAATTGAAGAAGGAAAGTCCACATGCACAAAATATTCTGCATGGAGGAGTGGACCGAGACAAGAGTCTCCAAACCTTTTCAGACATAGTCCCTTTTACTAGCATGACTAGTTAGCAACCTGTAGCATTAAGTTAACTATGTAGTGCATTAAAATAATTAACTTTCTAACCACACACTTCACATAAAATCTAAAACACTATAGATGTAATGCCTGGTGTTGGATATACTGTTTAGCAGATTAAAACTAATATGGCTTTGTCCAATGGGGGGAAGCCTAGTCTAACATTAGCAGAGACTGTAATAAAACTTAGAATGCTGAACATAGTATTACCGTATTATATATTTTTAATTTAATTTTTATCTTATATTACCATATAACTTCTAGTGAAGTCACATTGGCTAATGTAGAAAATCCATGAACAAGGAAGAAAGAAGAGTTTAACCCTGGCTATTTACTGGATTTATTAAGAATATCGTCTTTTCTCTCGCACCTGCCCATCTGTAATCAATTTTGGCATAGCAATGAACGTAGTGTGTGTGTGTGTGTGTGTGTGTGTGTGTGTGTGTGTATGTGTGTGTGTGTGTGTGTGTGTGTGCTAACTTTGTGCCTGGACCTGTCTTTAGCAGAATGGATCTATGACCCCTGTGCGGGGGAGATCTGCACAAACAACACATGTGAGCAGGAGAATGGAGGAGACCTGTGTGGCTGCCCAGAACTTCCCAGCACAGAAATTAGTAAGCAGCATGACTATTTTTGAGCCCTAATACCAAAGTCCATTAGTCCTCATATCAAAGACATTATCCTTATTTTCTTTTCTCTGACCCAAAAGCAGCAGACAGACTTCATGAACCTTAACCTATCGACCATATACAGTGAAGATAATACAAAGGATACAAAGGATATCAAGCTACATATCAAGCTATATTCCATACAAGTTTATTTAAAGGACAGGAATCATGTTGGTTAATTTCTTAACTAATACATCTTAAATTGTTACCTTAGGAGGTAGGTGTTTATACTGTGGCTACAATTACAGCTAAATGCAAATGACGTGGCTAAGCATGACAAGCAGGAAGCTTTTATATGCTGAAACGTCAAAAGGGAAAGGATGAAGCATGAAGACCCATAGAACGCTCTTGCCACTGTAAAATTAATGTGACTTTCATTATATTTTGTGATTATCTTTCCAGAAACAAGTTTGCCATTAGACAGGGTGACCATATTTTGGTTTTACAAAAAGAAGATAGTGACTAACACTATCTTCTTTTTGTAAAACCAGAATCAATGCAAACTTTAATACACTAATAAATATTAGATGCCCATGAGTGTACATTCTACCATCATTTATACATTTGAATGACCATGTAATATGAAAAAATGTAATAACATGAAATTAGAAAGGACCCTATATGGCCATTGGCATTGTTTCGACTCAGGACAGCTGTCATTTCCTGCTATTGTCAAGCAACTGTTTGATGCTGTACACAAAAGTGTTCACTGAGAGTAGGCTAATGGTTGAGAGGCAGGAATTTGGACAATAGTTGCTGCCCTTTATAATCAACCAATTGGTGTGTGAGAAGGCAGGAATTACAGAGAGGAGTTAAAGTAATGCAAACATGAGCACACATGATGCAGTATTGGACCATAAACACATCATAATGAAAGTAAAGCCAAATCCTGGACATTTTCTCAAATTTAGAAATCCTGGCCTGGACCTTTCTTTAAGATGCGAAAAAGAGGACATATCCAGGAAAAAGAGGACGTATAGTCACCCCCACCCTTGGATTTGTCAAACAAACCAGTTACCGCATAAGGCCTTCATCACAGGAATATATACTCAGCAAAAAAAAGAAACGTCCTCTCACATTCAACTGCTTTTATTTTTGCAAATTTATTAACATGTGTAAATATTTGTATTAACGTGAAAACATTCAACATCTGAGACATAAACTGAACAAGTTTCACAGACATTTGACGAACAGAAATGGAATAATGAGTCCCTGAACAAAGGGGGGGCGGGGGGGGGGGTCAATATTAAAAGTAACAGTCAGTATTTGATGGCCACCAGCTGATTTAAGAACTACAGTGCATCTCATCCTCATGGACTGCACCAGATTGCTCAGTTCTTGCTGTGAGATGTTACTCCACATCTGATGCTCTGGACACATCTGCAGTCCTTATGCCACCCTGCAGCATTACTATGGCATATTCACGCAGGTGAGCAGGAACCCTAGGCATCTTTCTTCTGGTCTTTTCCAGAGTCAGTAGAAAGGTCTCTTTAGTGTCCTAAGTTATTGTAACTGTGACGTTAATTGCCTGCCGCCTGTAAACTGTTAGTGTCTTAAGGGCTGTTCTACAGGTGCGTGTGCAATAATTGTTTATGGTTCATTGAAGAAGAATGAAAAACATTGTTTAAACCCTTTCCAATAAAGATCTGTAAAGGTTATTTGGATTTTTACAAAATTATCTTTAAAATACAATCTCCTGAAAAGGGGATGTTTCTTTTTTTTGCTGAGTTTAGTTAGCAAGCTGCCACAGGTGCTAGAGACAAGGCTAAGCTTCTGTTATGTATTAGCACTAATACTTGTCACATTGTATGAGATGATTCTAATAACTTCTTGACCTAATTCTTTAACAGACTGCGATAACGTGTGCCAATGTCAGATTATATGATACATTTTTGATTAAATAAAATTACTACATTCTCTTTACGTCATCAATAAGCATGTACAGAAAATTGAAAGATAATTAGGATATTTTTGTTATCCATAAGCATATTTTGTTTACGTTTTGCCATTCCCACTACCGTAGTTGTAGCTGTCCTGTGAGTTTCACATCACCCTATGTCGTCTCCTTATTACATTTTAGCAGTGGTTACACTGACACTAAAAACAAACGAACAAATGAATAAATAAATAAAAATACTGACACAGCCAGACCGTTGTTTTAGGCTGTCTTGGTCGAAATGGCACTAAAATGGCATAGGGTGTATAACTGTTTTGTTATGCAGTGTACAAGAGCACAAAGGCTATTTCTATAAAGTTGGTTTGTGACATTGTCTGTAGTTAAAAGCTCCTGACAATTAAAGTCATACTTGGTTATGGACACTCACATGTGTAATTGCCAAACAACCTGACAAATCTGTTGTGGTTATATTTATTTCCACAAAAGAACACAAACTACTTATGTTTCTTTTTTCAGAATTCAACATTTTTTCCCATCAGCCTGTACTTATTCATGTAGATAGAAACATGACCCTGTATAACTCGAAATAATTGTGAGTGGACAAATTTACCTATAATGATTTGACTCTGTATGTATTTTCAGTACTAGTATTAAACAGAGAAACAAGTTAGATTACCAATAGAATGAGTGGCAATCTTCCACTTATAAATAACTATATTATTTGCATATGGGTTGCCAGGAGCATCAATTATTTGATACTTTTCAGAGGCAATGTATATTTTTAATATTTAAAAATAATCAAGACCTCAAAACAAGACCACATTCACCAGGTAAAATTTCTCTTTATTTCATTGTAATTTCTATTGAACAGGTGAGGATGACATTATTCAAGCTGAGGTGACATGCAAACATGCTCAGATGGAGGTGTCGATCTCAAAGTGTCGCCTCTTCCAGCTCGGCTTTGAGAGGGAGGATGTGCGTATCAATGACCAGCGTTGCTCTGGCATCGAGGGTGAAGACTTTATCTCCTTCCACATCAACAACACCAAAGGCTATTGTGGCTCCATAGTGCAGGTGCACCAACCCTTCACTACTTAGCATAACAGTTTGAGACATGCAAATACATGCAACACTGGAAAGTTTGCAAGCTACAGAATGCAATCAGTTTTTCAAAATCTCTAGCCAACAGACAAGCCTATGTAGATAAATATAAAATTTTTTCTATGTCTTAGAAAGGCAATTGGTGTTCTCCTTCTTCTAACACACCACATTCAGTCCACAAATGCCTTTATAGTTAGGTGATAAGTTGAAAGTTGTATTATATAAGACACAATGCTAAATAATGTAGTCGTTCTTTTACTCTTCAAGAATGGAGTGCTATGCTTTATTGCATATGGAACATGATGAATAGGGTATAGCTTTTCACAATCTATATCAAGTATACAAGTTTGAATTGAACTAAAACTTGATATTTATATTTACATTAACAGCATTTGACACATGCCCTTATATAGTCATTTATAGAATGGCCTTATGCTAATATCATCATGATGATGAAAATAAGTCATTGTCTAAGAATACCCGTTAAAACCCTTTACAGAGGATTTAGCATAATGAGCAAGTACAGCAACAAAAACAACACAAGTGAAGGGTTTTCTCTTTGTTTGTTTTATTACAAATGAATGTGTATTTCCTAAGCAATTTAAGGATTACATTTTCAGTTCCAAGGGTCTACCTTCACTACACAGAACTTTCATTTCATTATTATCTTTATTAACTAATGCAAAATAATTTCTAATAGTCTTCATTTTTCAAGTATAAGTGTTATTTAAGCTTTTAATACAATGTTAGTCGTTACCGATAGTGGCTAAATTATCAGTCCTACTCATAATGTGTTACAATCCCTACTGCTTTCAGTAAAAGCCAAGCAACTTTTGACTCATATTAGTGAAGAGTAATGTAATCTTGTTTGGAAAATAGAATTTGACAAAGCCATAGTTTTTTTCCAAGACAACTAATTAAATGAAATAGTTAATAGTACTTGACTATGGCTGGACACTATTGTATATAAAAGGATTATGACTTCTAAATAGTGTAGTTATATAAATTAATAAATAAAATATGAACTTAACCATACTTTTAAATGTAAAACCCATTGAAACTTTATTATGAGTGTAACAATTTTCCATTTACATCTTGAAAATAAAGTAATATATTAAGCCGTAAACCGCTCGGTAATTTATTATAATAGATATGGCAGTAATTCGTTTCTTCTTCTTCTTCTTCTTCTTCTTCTTCTTCTTTTGTCCGTATTGACTTTGAGACTGTTTCTCATAATGCAGTCTTCAATATGCACTCATTCAGAGCAAATTATTTCCTCTGAGAAAGTAATTCAATTCCAAACCACTGACATTGTGACTGCTCTGTGTGTGGGTCTTTGTGTCCAGTCGAATGGCACACACATCATGTACAAGAACACGGTGTGGATCGAGAGCGTGAATAACACAGGGAGTGTGGTGACCCGAGACAAGACCATCAATGTGGAGTTCTCTTGCGCTTACGAGCTGGACATTAAGATCTCCCTGGAGACAGTGCTCAAGCCCATGCTGAGGTCAGAGGTCAATTGAGGTTATTAACCAACATCTCACAATGGCTCCATGATTGCACAAAGGCCTTCTTTATGAGTCCTAACCTTGTGTTTGTTATAGTTGGTAGATGTAATCAGGGAAAGTTGAAGTATGTGACATTGAATCTCTGTTTGTCATAATTTTGTTTTGCAATGTATATTTAAACCATCAGTCATTTAAAAAAATATATAACTGTAACTTATTACAGCCCCAAAATGAATTAAATAGCGATAACAATAGTTGTATTACTCATACATTTGATCATGTTTTTTTTCCAGTCTACGGTACATCATTTTACATGTTTAAACATGCTCTCTCTCGCTCCCTCACTCTCTCTCTCTCACACTCTCACTCTCTCTGATTCCACAGTGTAATTAACCTCACCCTCCCTACCCAGGAGGGGAACTTCATTACCAAGATGGCTCTTTATAAAAACGCCTCGTATCGGCAGCCGTACCGTGAGGGCGAGGTGGTGCTCAGTACACGAGACGTGCTATTCGTGGGCGTTTTTGTGGAAGGAGCCGATGACAGTCAGCTCATCCTCATAGTGAATATGTGCTGGGCCACACCATCACGCTATAGCAGTGACCGCCTCCGCTACATCATCATAGAGAGAGGGTGAACAAGCACTCACAAACACACGTGCACTATTATAGTATTTATGTTTTTAATTATAGTAGGTAAATCAGGTATTGTATGTAAAGTATAGCATAATGTATAGTAGGTATAGTTGGTAAAGTAGTATTGTTATACTGTATATTGACTATACCTAGTAGGTATAGTAGGTAAATCAGGTATTGTAGATATAGTATAATGTATAGTAGGTATAATAGGTAAAGTAGTATTGTTATTCTATATATTGACTATACCTAGTAGGTATAGTAGGAAAAGTAGTATTGTTGCTTAAAGACAGTTACAGTATTTGAACCTTTTTTTTCCTGTCTTGGCACATTTCTTGGCACATTATTTGGCACATAATTTAAAAAATAATCCCAGGACACACCACTAGCAAGGACTACCAATACTATGCATAACATACATAGTATCTCTAGAGATGTTTAGAATCTATATGCAGATTTTATTAAAAATACCAAAACACTGTCAAAAATCCAAAATGGTAGACCAGACAAGGGTCAGGGTCATTGGCTTATCCTCTAGTTTTGGTGTTTTATGCCCAAATAGTCAGGTATACACGCAAAGGGTCTAAATGTGTTCTAGACAATCAGGGATCAATTAGGCTCAGAACTTACACACCTATGAGATTAAGACTTCGCAATGACATGCTGAAAACTGTGCATTTGTCTACTGTGAAATGCGATGAAAAGAAAACTGTATTAGATGCTGTATTAGAACTCCTTTTTTGTTTCCCTGGGGTAAAAATAGGAGGTTGCACACAGGGAAAATGCCTTTGAAGACTGTATACAAGGAAAATTCCCCCATACATGTATGATTTGGGGCTGTGTTGTGGCTATCCTGAAATAGGGATGTGCTTTCTGTACAAGTATGGGTCGGTTAATGAACAGATATTTGGTTAACTACTCATAGAGATGAAAAACATTTTTAATTTGGCCTTTTTCATATTTTCTCACTGACTTCATGTGGACATAGAGCATAATGAATGCCTGAATAATGATATCAGTATTCAAATATCAGCACCTCAAACAATTAAAAGGGTGATTACATGTACACACCCCTAATTTCAATTCCTGTGGCCTAGACCGAAGAGGGAAGTTCCCATGCCCAAATCTAAAAGACCTTCAAATGTTCTGCTACAAGTGTATTTATACCTTCTGACATTACAAGAAGAGGTAAAATATTGTGTTTAAATAAAGCTATTCGGTTCCCAGTGTGAGTACGTTTGTCTCGCACCTCCAGGGTCGGGGGTTCGATTTCCACCTCTGCTCTGTGTGCGCCAATTTTGCATGTTCTCCTTGTGCTTTGGGGGTTTCCTCGGGGTACTCAGGTTTTCTCCCACAGGACAAAGACATGTGTTGTAGGTTGATTGGCATCTCTAAATTGACCATATTGTGTGAATGTGTGTGCGATTGTGCCCTGCGATGGATTGGCACCATGTCCAGGGTGTCTCCCGCCATGTGCCCGAGTCCCGTGGGATAGGCTCCGGCTCCCCCGTTACCCTGTGTAGGATAAGCGGTACAGACAATGGATGGATGAATGGATAGTTCCACTTGTGTTTATTCAAACTATCACTACTTGCATACATTTTCATTTTATATATTAATGTTTTACTTATTTTTCTGAAGAGTGCCAATTGTACTGGAGTTGATGTGAAATTAATCACATTGCATCTGTGAAAAACACTAAGATAAAATGGTATAATGGGTTAACATCCTATTACTACATGGTTTTAATTTAAAAGTTTGACAATACTGATTGTTACTTACTTCAGCCAACAACAGTAAATGACGAAATCTCTGCTTTTTATGAATTCTAGACTTACTGTTGCAAAATGCTTAAGACACAGCCTTATGATGTATACTCTTACTATAACAGTAGCCATTGTTGAAAGGGTCATGTGTCTCTACTGTTATAGGCTAATCCATGAGAGTATGTTGGTTTCAGGTGTCCCAACATTAAAGACAACACTATTGGCATGGCGGAGAACGGCGTGTCTCTGACCTGCCGCTTTCACGTCACTGTGTTTAAGTTCATCGGCGATTATGATGAGGTGCACCTTCACTGCGATGTCACCTTGTGTGACTCCGAGACTAATGCATGCAAAGTGGTGAGAACACACACAAACCCCCCCCCACTAAGTCAGCATGTTTGGACCTGTATAATACTAATTATTGAAGGATACATTACTTACAATTATATCACAGCACTGTGGAAGGCATGATTGGTTTTCTATAAAAGCAGAAGTTCAGGCTACAAGACAGAACCAAGACAAAACCATATTAACTTACACAGGGACTTGTATGGTAGATGCTACATATAAACAAATGTAATTATTGTTATGTTCTAATTTTCTCTGTTTGTTGAGATGTTTGTTGAGCATGCTTGAAAGGAGTCTCCAGTGTCAGCACTTTGTAACAGTCAGGTTTTCTGGTATGGGAAGGTCTTCAAGAGGAGGACACTGCTGTTCCTCAGTAACAGCTGCATTGTTAAGTACACGAGAGAGGGGAAAAAAGACTAGTGAGGAAACGACTGTTTTTATGACCATAGTGTGAGCAAAAACAAGTTATAAGATAAAACCATCATGTATTCTCTGCATTTTCATGACATCGATTACAGGCAGTAACCTAGCAAAGAATGGCCAGTTATAAAATAAATAAATAAAAAAAAAAACACAGAGTTGAGGTGAGTTCTGGTGTAATATTTAATCAAATCAGCCCAATCAATTTCCTTTAAAGCTGAGTGATATTAGATTTAACATTAATATTTCTTATGCACTTCTGTGGGCTTCACTCACATGTGTGAACCTCTACACCTGATAATGTTTATATCACCTTATTTCATGTCTCTGTGATTGCAGTAAATGTAATAAATGCTATTAATTAAATGATATTCAGTGCACAATTACCTGTTAACTGTCTGATTCACATTTTCTAGTGATTTTCGAGATAACTGAGTTATCTCGTCTTATTTGTTACATATACAGTGCTGTGCAAACGTTTTAGGCACCCAATTTTCTTTAGTACAAGCTTTGTTATAGATTTTTTTTTATTTTATGACTTCTACATTATCGAGTCAGTACAAAAAAAACATTCAATTCCCAAACATTAGTTTTATAGCACAAAATGAAATATTACAGAAACATGTTGTATGTCATTAAAGAAAGCAGCATATTAGGTAAGAGACACTTTTCAGACAAAAAATACAAAAAAGGTTGTTGGATTTTGCTGCAAAACTAAGAAGCAAGTACGACAGTGAAGGTCTCCAGAAGAACTGTGGCTGGCTCTGCAAGATGCTCAATGAAACTTACAGCTCATTTCCTTATGAAACTGCACTAATAGTACCAAGGACTACTATTTTTTTTATCACACCAAATATGGACTTTGTTTTATTTACTACTTTATATTTACTCTATAGCATTTATTTGCATATGCATAAACTTTTACACAGTACTGTATAATAATTCCGCCAGTTATGTTTAGTTCGTGTTAAAGTTAATTAGCCAATTTATACCGAAGCATGGTGACAAATAGTTTACGTCCATAAAACTAGTTTGGTAGAAATGGTTCAGGGCTTTGCTTTTTTGTGTCAATTTATTATTATATGTATGTATTATATTTATTTCTAGAACTGTCCACACAACAGAAGGAGCTACAGTGACTACAGTCAGCAAAAAGAACACATACTGTCCGTGGGACCAATCAGAAAACGAGGTATTGTGTGCGTGCGTGGGTGTGTGCATATGTGAGTGTGAGTGTGTGGGTGTGTGCATGCAAACATTTGTGAGCATATGGCAAGAGGTTAATTTATTTAATTCATCCATTCATCTTCAGTAACATCTTATCCTGGTCAAGGTAAGACTCTGTTAGATCCAGAGTCTATCCTTGAAACACTGGCCATGAGCAGTGCTTGAATTATGTCAAAGTTCTTAGGGCTCCCCCCACCCCCGTTAAAATTCCCCAAACAGGGTTTTACTGTTGCAATATTTTCAGTTGGCAGACGGTGGCTTAGTGGTTGGCACATTTGCCTCACACCTTCAGGGTCGGTGGTTCAATTCCCACTGTGGCCATGTGTGTGTGGAGTTTGCATGTTCTCCCTGTGCTGCGGTGGTTTCCTCCGGGTACTCCATTTTCCTCCCCCAGTCCAAAGACATGCATGGTAGGTTGATTGGCATGTCCAAAGTGTCCGTAGTGTATGAATGGGTGTGCGAATGTGCCCTGTTTGTGCCCTGCAATGTATTGGCACCCTATCCAGGGTGTACCCCGCCTTGTGCCCGATGCTCCCTGGGATAGGCTCCAGGTTTCCCCGTGACCCTGAAGGAAGGATAAGTGGTATAGAAGATGGATGGATGGATGGACTTACTTTTTTCCCCTTGTAATTATGCTAGATGGCTAGTTACAACTAATTACAGTTATATTCTGATAGTGAGCTAGAAAGATAGACTATTGCATATTAAAATGATAACCTAGCCACTGTTCAGAGATAAACGCTTATTCAGTGTTAATAAATTAGGTGTACCAAACAATAATTAAAAAAAGAAAATTATATTTTCATATATATTAACATCATCGTGAGGTGAAAATGAGGATCCACTCGTCTGGTGCACCTGAGCCCATCTAATTTTGATTACTCACTGGGACAAATAACAGACAATGTTTATGTTTACAGTATCCTAGTGAAACACCAAGGGATCCCTAAGGTTGTTTTTTTTGCCTTATATGGGGACCCTTAATGCTTATGGGGGGTCCAGGACCCCCCCTGAATTCGACCACTGGGCATGAGGCAGGAACACACCCTGGATGGCAATCCAATGCCAGGGTCCCATGGACACATACATTCACTAGGGGCAATGATAATGAGGCCTGAAATATACTTCATGTGTGAGGAACTGAGCAAGGTAATTGCATTTGTGGCCAAACTGTATATGTATGTGTGTGTGTGTGTGTGTGTGTTGCAGAATCAGACTGGTGTGAGGAAGAAAATGGAGGTTGTGAGCAGATCTGCACTAGTCAGGTATCTGGTCCAGTGTGTAGCTGTGTGACTGGAATGCTACAGAGAGACGGAAAGAGTTGCCGTGGTGAGTGCCACAAACACACATACACACAGACAAAACTTGTTTTCAACAAAAGAGCTCTAAAATTTTTTCAACCCCCCCCCCCAAAAAAAAATTTTATGAAAGCAACAGTTTATTCATTAACATGATTGACTTAAAGCGTTATAAGGCAATACAGAATACAATTTCTCCCACTCACACAAACACCTACTTGGCATATTCTATTGTTCTTTCGCAATCAAGTTCTGCCAATTTCCTGTCATTCTAAATGCATGTAAGTTGACATAAGCAGAGAAGACATGATTTGTACGCCCCATACATCTCCCACACCATGCATAACATCACCGACAAGACACATTGTTCACCTGTAAAAACCTTTGAGAGTAAAATGCTAGAAATCGCATTACATATCACGTGTTCTGTCCATCCATCCATCCAGCTCACCCATTCAACCATCCACACACACATACACACCACACACACAAACCATCCATCCCTCTATCCACGCATCCATCCATCATATTCAGTAGAGGTCTATCTATTTATTTGTTTATTTATTCATCTATTTGATCATGTAAATCAGAGATTCAGAAAGTATCTATCTATCTATCTATCTATCTATCTATCTATCTATCTATCTATCTATCTATCTATCTATCTATCTATCTATCTAGGACTTGTTCTCATTCTTTTCTTCTGACTGTCTCTATCTTTCTCTGAGTTTGCACTGACTGATCCCACACATCTTTTCCTCTCTATCTTTTTTCCATAGTTACCAGTTCCAGCACAGTTCTCCAGCCCCTTGCTCCCCTGGTTGCCATTGGCATCTGCGTCATGCTTCTGATACACACACACGCCTCTGTGTTTTTCTCCAGCAGAGCTTAACGCCAACTAAACCATGGCCGGGCTGAGGAGAGGCGTCGAAAACAAGGGGGGTGGGGGGAGGGCTGAGGAAGCAAGATAGAAAGAAAACAAGGAGGGGAGGAGTGCATGTTTCAACCACACATTGGAAAGAACTGTGATTAAACACTCCTCATTCTGCTGCATGGACACTTGAAAAGCAAACCAGCGTGTGTAAAATAGATCCACCTTCGAAAACCCTTGTTCAAAAGCATCTTGGCATTAGCAAACACAAGCAGCCCCCCCAAAAAAGAAAAAATCCATCTCAATTTATTAGATATAGATGCTCAGCTACTAAATACACAGATTAGCAAAGAGAGATTAGTGAGACGTAGATTAGTAGACCACTTTGTGGGAGATTATGTTGCAATGAGTGGTTAAAATTCTCAGTGCCACATATTTATATTTGATTTTTTTTTTTTTAAGAATTTCTCCCTATTCAAGTTCTCAACTTTGTCAATTATTTAATTTCCCTTTTGCCATATTGAAGTATTTTTCAGATTAATCACTGCTGGAAAAGTATTTGTTATGTTTGAAGTATTGAAAATATCACTGATGAGTACTAGATGATCAAGTCCCGTTCATATTCCTTGGTATGGTATACCCATTACTCTGTTATGAAATAAAATCGCACCCCATGGAGGAGAGGAAATATGTTACAAAACCAACACAAGTATTTAATTTGTCCTCAAGTAGACGTGTTTTTACAGGGTTAGTCATTAAACCTGTACACACTGACCATTTTTTAATGAACGTGTACTATTATCTTGTACTGTGATGCTGAGTAGTTTGAGAAAACTCACCATTTATTAGGTTACCGCAGTGGGTGAAAGTTATATGCACATGCAAATTAGCCTTGACTTATTAAAACACTTCAGCAGATGGAAAAGCAGAAAGGTTTGGGATCAGATGCATGGACACTAACAGGAACTCCAGATTACTGATAAATGAAAATGTCTGCACCCTCCTTTATTGAGGATGTCACTGTTACTGTAGGACAATTTTAGGATCACACGTTTCTTTGAGAATAAAGCAAGCGCTTTACATCATTCAGCCCACTTTGATTCTATTTCTAGGTGTTTAGTTAGTCAGACGGTTTGCATGCCAAAAGTGCAACTCTATCTCCATCAATGTGTGTATTTCCTCTCATGAATGCTTGAGGGTGTTTCTTTCCTTTGTATTCACACAGCGGCATTGCAGGGAGTTTTAAACACTGATCTGTATGAAATTACTGACTACAGACACACCTACAGTACATTGTGAGTTTAGTTAGATACTATGGCTCATCTTTTTTTTTTTTGGTACAAATTATTAATGGTCCTCTATACCTTCATAATTGTTGTCAGTTTAGTGACTACAGCATTGCTGTTGGTTTTATATTTTTAATCCAACAGTGACACAGAAGGATTTACTCTCCCCACTTGATATACTTGCACCAGTGTGTGTGTCACACACACATGCACATGCACATGCACACGCACACTGGTGCAACTACTAGGTAATTGCCACTGTTGTGATTAGAATGGTCCACCATCCAAATTATATCTGATCACTGGTGATCCTATCGTAGTCCCTCTCTGTTCAGAGGGAGCTGAAAATTTATGTACAGCTATAGATGGGCTATGCACACATCTCTGCTTGGTCACCTCACAGATCAATGGTCCGCAATTTCATGCTGAGCTTGTGTCACTGTCCGTGTGGAGTTTCTTTAGCTACAGTGCCTTGCGAAAGTATTCGGCCCCCTTGAACTGTTCGACCTTTTGCCACATTTCAGGTCTCAAACATAAAGATATAAAACTGTCATTTTTTGTGAAGAATCAACAACAGGTGGGACACAATCATGAAGTGGAACGAAATTTATTGGATATTTCAAACTTTTTCAACAAATAAAAAACTGAAAAATTGGGCGAGCAAAATTATTCAGCCCCCTTAAGTTAATACTTTGCAGCGCCACCTTTTGCTGCGATTACAGCTGTAAGTCGCTTGGGGTATGTCTCTATCAGATTTGCACATCGAGAGACTGAAATTTTTGCCCATTCCTCCTTGCAAAACAGCTTGAGCTCAGTGAGGTTGGATGGAGAGCGTTTGTGAACAGCAGTTTTCAGTTCTTTCCACAGATTCTCAATTGGATCTAGGTCTGGACTTTGACTTGGCCATTCTAAC
>JAFFST010034472.1:49159-72480 GCA_022414735.1 Noturus placidus
TTGCTGCACTGAAAGTTAAGGGGGCTGAATAATTTTGCTCGCCCAATTTTTCAGTTTTTTATTTGTTGAAAAATTTTGAAATATTCAATAAATTTTGTTCCACTTCATGATTGTGTCCCACCTGTTCTTGATTCTTCACAAAAAATTAAAGTTTTATATCTTTATGTTTGAGGCCTGAAATGTGGCAAAAGGTCGAACAGTTCAAGGGGGACGAATACTTTCGCAAGGCACTGTACATGTACTCCCTGTGTCCACTTGGATTCCCTTTGGATTGTCTGGTATCACATCCAATGTGTATTCCTACCTCATGCCCAGTGTTCCCGCCGCAGACCCCGGATCCACCACTACCCTGATCAGGATAAAGCAGTACCTTAAAATGAATGAATAAATGAACTAAATGGTTGTCTATGCCTTCATCAAGGTTTTCTGACCACAGCAATGCTGTTGGTTTGATATTTTGGTTAAGGTACTGACTATTTTCAACCACCCATGATGTTGCATGGTTTATTTTACACCTTGCTGACACATTAGTAAATTGCTTATTTGGCTGATGACTTACAATTGAGAGAGGATGCCTTTAAACTGTTGAGGATTAAGGGCCTTGTTTGGAACTGTGGGAGTTTGGTGGTACTGGGGTTTAAACTGATCAGTAGCCCAAAACCTGTACCCCGGACCCACCACTACACTGCTGACACACTTGCACCAGTAATCAATCAACCAATCAATCCCCCCCCATGCCAGCTCTCTCTCTTCTCTCTCTCTCTCTCTCTCCCCATGCCAGCTCTCTCTCTTTCTCTCTCTCTCTCTCTCCCCATGCCAGCTCTCTCTCTTTCTCTCTCTGTCTCTCCACCCATGCCTACTCTCTCTCTCTCTCTCTCTCTCTCTCCCCCCCATGCTCTCTCTCTCTCTCTCTCTCTCTCTCTCTCTCTCTCTCTCATGCCAGTGACATTTCTGTGCTCAGAAAGGTCCACCGTCCAAACAATATGTGATCAGTAGTGGTCCTATGCATGCCCCTCTCCAGATTACATACAATGGATGGGCTACAGTAAGGGAGTGTACTCCTAGAACCTGAACAAAAAGGGTAAATATACAGGATAAAATAGTCAGCTAATAAACCGGCCACTCGAGTGTTTTGATAAAACTCACCAGTGTGTTCCTTTCCGCGTTTGTCATCTACGTCGCCATGGCGACAGCTTGGGGGGCGGTGCCTTGACTACAGCTAAACCAGCAGCTTTTCCTGCTCTCTCATTAACACACGCTTCTGTAACGGTCCTGGCGGCGGTGTAACACCGAGCTGACAGCACACTGACGTTTCTGCAGGAATTCATCTGGAACGGATCCATTTTGTCGGAGGACAGAGAGATGAACCCGAGCTCTGCTGGTAAGAATCATTGGGTTACACATAGAGAAGAAGAGCAAGAGAAAGCGGCAGGATTAGTTTGTAGGCCACAACGTGTGATATAACCTGCTTTATTCCTCCAAAGTCCGCTAGGGTTATTATCATCTCGCCTTAATGTCCTCAAGTATTCTGTTCAATCTGAAATGAAATCATTTTAGAGCGTCAGTTAACTTCCGAGCCTCGTTGTGTTTATAGCAACGCCAGCCGTTGTGACTGTACAGTACAGAGCTTACTAAGCGACAACGACCGTGTGAGCTTTACAGAAATATTCACAGCTTGTGCGGGTTTTCTTACTCTTTTCTTTCAACTGGAACTTAAGTTTCAACCCTGTCTTCCTCGCATATACTTACATACTATTTCTATATTGATATAGTGACCACAGAGACTCTGGTGATTCATTTGAGAACCACGTCTCAAAGTGATTCATTTTTAGAACCACGTCTCAAAGTGATTCATTTGAGAACCACGTCTCAAAGTGATTCATTTGAGAACCACGTCTCAAAGTGATTCATATTTAGAACCACGTCTGAAAGTGATTCATTTAAACGATTCATTTCAGAAACACACATTAACCAATACTTCGAACAATTTCTATATTCCTTCATTTGCCTCTAATACATTTTGAAGGGACTGTGATAAGCAATGCAGATTGACAAATTCACGGTTCTAGCACAGACAATAATGCATTCAACCCCCCCTTTTTTCCCCACCTTTTAAGAGCACACATAATGATAATGAGTCTTTATTGATCACATATACATTACAGCACAGTGAAATTCTTTTCTTCGCATACCCTAGCATGTCAGGAAGCTGGGGTCAGAGCACAGGGTCAGCCATGATACAGCACCCCTAGCGCAGAGAGGGTTAAGGATGTATATAATATTAATTCTGTAAGTGGCTTAAATGCATTTACATGAATATTGTATTCCAATGAAGAAGATAAATAGGTCTAGAAATATTTTAATAGCTTCCTAACTACTTTGTAAAAAAAAAAAAAATCAATTAACTGACTTACAGGAGTAAAAAAAATCCAATTCACTTTCATTTCCAAACTGCCGTATACAAACATGTGACAAATTAAAGGAAGTAACAGTGGCTGTTGTGCTGTGTTGGGAATTAAATTGATATGGTTTGCCCCCACCCTGACCCCTTAGAGTTCTTCTGACTGATCACTTTCATCCGATGATGAAACATTTGGCAGTGGTCTTATCATCCAGAACGATGATGCTCTCGTCCCCGTGGGCATATTGAACGGTTTAACAAAAAAAATAATAAATGCTATGGGCATTTTGCATTGTCGTGTTAGATAACACTCTCAACCACCATCAGCAGGGACTAGGCTATCTTATGGATGGATAATAATAATTAATAATTAATCAATTTGTATAGCGCTTTTTACAATGGTACATTGTCTCAAAGCAGCTTTACAGAAATATCATTTTTACATTTACAAGCGACTTACTAATGAGATCACATTCACACACCAATGGTAGCAGAGCTGCCATGCAAGGTGCTAGCTTGCCATTGGGGGCAACTTAGGGTTCAGTGTCTTGCCCAAGGACACTTCGGCATGGGATCACCCGGGCCAGGATTCGAGCCGCCAACCCCACGGTTAGTGGATTAGTGGACAACCCGCTCTACCGACTGAGCCACAGCCGCCCCAAATGATGGATGGATGAGCATTGTTCATTCCTCCAGTACAGTTCCAGAGACTTGTAGAATCGATGCCTTGCCACCTTGAAGCTCTTCTGGTGACTTACGGAAGTCACAGTTTTTGTTTTTGTTTGTCACCCTGACTGCAGTTCTGTATCTCTGTCTCTGTTGTTCTTATCGATATCGAAATATTTCTTTAAACTATCTGCCTTGCATCATTCTCTGTAGTTCTGTAGTACATTTGAAAATCTGTAAAGTATTTACTGGCTACAGTCCGCTCAAAATGTCTTCTGTTCAGGAAGAGGCTGCCTTAGTGGGCATCCTGACATGCTGGCTTAATAGCTATCCCATTCAGAAAGCAGCATAAGGACGGATGTCTTCTAGTGCTTCTTATTTTGGAAAAACATTGCAGAATTGCATGAACCCTTGGCAGCAAACTTATGCTGGCAATTCTGCTCACTCACGATTCAAGGCCATTGAAGAAACATGGCAGACAGAAATAACGCTCTTTTCCAGTTAAAATGCTGCACAGTGAGAACAGGTACATTACACGTGTGATACTTTTTTCAGTACAGTATTAATATACGATCATAAATTCTGGTGAAAGGCTTGGAAACATTTTAATTGTCATTTGTTAACTTTATGATCTAGCACGAGGTAGTAATTAAGTAGGTAAATTGGTACTAATGAAGCTATCTGATGTGATGTACTAAAATGATTCTGATTTACTTAGACCTATTCATAATCACAGACTCTTGCTTAGCTGATGACTAAATATGGCTAATTCCTACTTACAACATTTTGCTGGTCATTTCATAATATATTTCATAGAGGATAAGGTCCATATCATCATTTTTAAAAATATAGTCAACTGCTGTAACCATAATGAATAGCATATGTTTTGTTATATCTGCAGAGATGAATACATCCACTTATCTGTATTTGCTGTATTCTTACAGTTTGGATCACTCTGCTGCACAGTTAAATCCCTCCACCCACCTTTTCATCATGTCTCCAGTTTTCTCATCTCCCAAATACACGACCGGCTCCACTCTACTCAGCCCTTTCCGGCCATATGACCCCTACGATCCTTATGGTCCCTATAATTCTTATGACCACAGCCAGACTTTTATCTCTCAAGGTCATCCTCAGCCCTCCAGATATTCACCCTCTACATCGCGCTACTTTTTCCCCAGCTCATGTCCAGCCCAAGTAGCCCTGTCCCTCCCTAACGAGCGTGGGCGAGCTGTACCCCGTGCCATCCCCCATGAAATTTTCCGCAGCGAGAGCTCAGGCCGCATGCAGGCCAAAGGTCAAATCCCACGGTCGAATGGGATACGACGTCGATCACCATCACAGGGGTGGCACCGCTCAGCGAACCAGTTGGACCTGGCGCAGGAATTGGCAATGGTGGAGCTGTGTGGGCACGGTGAGGGCGGGAAAGGACCATTAAGGGCAGTTTCTTTCGGGGAGAATACCAGTCGGCCATTTGTCAACTGCACAGGGCCGTTCTACTGGAGCTCCGAGGTGAGAATTAGAAAATATAAAATTACACAAATGAGCCTAAATAGTTTTAATATTCTCTCTCTCTCTCTCTCTCTCTCTCTCTCTCTCTCTCACACACACACACACACACACACATCTAACTTTTCTGCTAAATGGTATACTCTCTCATCAACAGAAACCCAAACAAACACACCAGACAAAGTTGCACAACATTTTTACAGATTTTGGAACTCAGTCCACACATAAGGCGCACCGGATTATTAGACGCACGGCCGATTTTTGAGAAAATTTAAGGCTTTTAGGTGCGCCTTATAGTGCGGAAAATACGGTAAGTTAACAAGTTCACTGTTACCTCAGGATGGAAGCTAACGTAGTTGAAATAAAACTTACAGTCATGGGTCAGGCTTCCATCATCCACCATTGTTTTGCCACAATGACTTCTGGGACTTCAAGTGAGTTTGGTGTGCTCAAGTCTGCATCCGATGCATCCTTAATATCAAGACATCCTGGTAATTTCATTCACCCTCGGTACTTGCATGCTTGAGTTATGGAATTGAACTTCAGCTGTGGATGATGACGTAGAACGAGTACACAAGGACGCAGGACCGCATAAGAACGTATATTGTGAAGCATCTAGTCTTTTGTGCTGAGCTTCTTCCTGCAAAGTTTTACAGTGTTGGAGACTCTTGTAGATGGATTTTTGGGAAACCCCCCCCATGCAGAACATTTCAGTCAGCTACATATTGTCAGGTGGCAGTAAGAATATTTAAAATCATTAGAATTGTTTATTTGAAAAGCAAATCCTAAATGTTAAGCAAGATCATAGGCACAAAACAGGCAAGGGTCAGGTGACATACTAACAGACTAAATCAGGCAAGGCACGAGAATCAAAAACCAGAAACCAGTTCAGACACCAGAATAACACAGACAGGGCTGATTCTTCACAGAGAGCTGTTGGTTTGTGTGGGTATTTATGCAACGTTCATGGTTAGGTCTAGGTGTGTGTGATCAGTAAGATGGGGATTGAGGATGTGACAGAGGGCTCCCTAGGTCGTGAATCAGTATATTGTAAACATGAGTATGGGTTTATTGTATACACTGGTAAGGACCCTGGCTCACTACACATTGGGACACTGATAACTCAAGTTCCGGTGACATGACTACATACTTGTGTTGTAAAACGTGACCAAAAATTAAAAACATTCAAATATTTAAGTTGTAGGTCATATAAATTTGTTAGGGTAATCACACAACTTTCTGTCATGGTACTTCAAGTAGGATTGTAAGCTAGCTAGTGGATTTTTATTTATTTATTTTTAATCATTAAAGACACCTACAGTAGGAAGTTTACATACACTCACCATCCTCTTGTTCAGATCTGCACTGTGCTCCTTGGGCTTTCCCATAGTTCTGTGTGTTTGTCAATCCAATGAGTGCTGTCAAACCCTTTTTATGTTGGACAGAGACGCTGCCAGCTGTAGTCAATCATGATCACTAACAGAAAATTAAGAGGCCTTGGTCTTGGCAAATTAAAGGACATTTTGAAAATTTCAGCGCCACTGATTTAATAATCTAAGTGTTTGTGTGTATATTTTTGACTCTGAATATATAATTTTGGTCCTGTTTTGATTACAGAAAACCCCAAATGAATTAAAGCTTGTGAAACAAATCCTTTTTTTATTTTAAATTTTTTTTAAATATTATTAATGATGTATGTACAATCATTCTGTCCCAGAAAAAGAAAAGTTCAAAGGAATTATTGAAAGCCCAATATTGCCATGACATTCATGTCCATGATGAGTGTATGTAAACTTCCGACCGCAGCTGTAAGTCTTAAGCAAACCGTATTCAACATCAAATGAAGTAAAAAAAAATACTAATAATCTAAGTAATCATAGGAGAGACGATGTTGGTTGAGAGTTTGTCCGAAAAAATTTTCGAGCTGAAAGGCTTCAGAAAATATGTCAATTCCAATAAGGGAACATAGGTTGCATCGGTGCTCTCTGGTTTTTGCGGTGCATTGTGGGATTTTTTTTAGGGAGCGAACATTCCAGTGCACTGGAAATATTTTGTAATTGAGACAACCCTCAAAATGGCCGCCTCCCTGATCAGTGCCCGGACTACTGAACTAGGGAGCTGATTAAGACACACCGAGAGATTGTGTGTGTTGGGTGTTGTAGACCGTGGCAGTCATTTCTTTAAGTTGCAAAGCAGTTCTCTGATTTGGATTTATATTTTGGGTCATTATGTTGTCGAAAGATCAATCTATTGTCTAAAACCTTACTTCCTGGCAGAGGCAGTATTAAACAGGAATCTTGATGCCACAGAAATCGCACCACAATATTTACAGAGCATTTTTTCTTTACACATTTCTAACTGCTGTGAAGGCCCTAGTATCACTATGCCACCTAAAATACCTTGTTCTTTATTGACGTTAAAAAAACAACAACAAAAAACAAAACAGCACTCACTGTGTAGTGGGCGCCGCACAAAGCAACTGCTTTTAAAATGCAGTTTACTTTATAATTAAATTAATATTCTATAACTTAATGTTACATAACATGCCACTTCAGCTCCAGTTTGTGAATATTGTTTCTTTCCCCTTTATTTCAAAGGCTTGTTGATTAAGAGCTTTAAGATAATTTGGCTTCAGACAGCTAAAAGAAATTATAAGCAAGTTTAGACTTGCAACTCGTTTCACACTCGCAGGTCACACTTTCATGCAAGCACACATGGGGTTAAACCTAATTAACACCCAGCGCCCTTCCTTCTACCTTTTAAGAAATCTTACTCTCAATAATGTACATGCATGCACAAACATGCATATGCAAACTCGGGCATAAAAATTAGTATTTGTTGATGTGCAATTATAGTGGCACACCAGGGTACATTTTATTGTGCTGATAGGGGGGGGTACATTTTATTTTGCTGATAGGGACATTTTTGTGCACAATTCTGATTTTCTTGCACTGTCAGTAAGGCTTGTAATGGTACAAACTGGTCACTAGAGGACGCTCATTTATCTGAGTTGTGAATCCTGTTGAAGCCTATTGAGTGCAGATTGTGCCAAAAGGTTTGAACAAAAATTCAAGAGCTGCAAGTAAAATCCATCCATCCATCCACCTTCAACCGCTTTCTCCTTTATCAGGGTCACGGGGGAACCTGGAGCCTATCCCAGGAGGCATCGGGCACAAGGCAGGGTACACCCTGGACAGGGTGCCAGTCCAAGAGGGCACAATCACATACACTCTCACACACCCATTCATACACTACGGACACTTTAGACACGCCAATCAGCCTACCATGCATGTCTTTAAGTATCAAATTCAACACATGTGTTACAAATGAAATAGTAAGACCTAAATGAAATCATTCTCATCATTTTCCTCCTTTCATTTTTTTATTATTTTTTATTACTTCCTGGATGTTTTCTGATTTTTGGCTAATTTTTCTTCTCAAATTTTCAAAAGCAGACATACTTGTCATAAATGTCCATTGGTCAACTGGAATTTAGGGTAACCCTTTTTTTACCTTCATAATTTTGTTCAATATTTTCTTGGCACACCTGAATGTTTGACATTAAAAATATATTTCTGACCAAAACTGACACTGAAAAATGATCAGATGTTCCCAGCTTAATGCCTTATACAGCCTTATACAGTAACATCGGCCCATTTGTACATCTTGGTGGACTTGTTTAACTGCATTTAAGAGCTGCAACAACTAGCTAACTAAATAAAATCGATAATAATCTACTACGAAAATCATTGTCAATGAATCTCATTATCGATTAGTTGGTCTGCGTGCAGCACGGGGGAGATTTAATCATTACGTTACTTCTGTTCAGAAAACATGCTTCGGAGAGTAAATGCTAAAGCTCTGTACCAAATGAAGTACTGTACTCTTACACTGTCCACTCTGCACCACCTTCTAGTGTGTGGATTTTAGAAAGGTAATATCATCTCAAATATAACACTAGCGTGTATTACTAACCAGAAGTATAAGCCACGACAGCGCATGACGTCATACACACATTAGCATTAGCAAACATCCGGAGTCACCGATAATGACATTCTTCAGTTTACTTTCTGTCAACGTTACCTTTTATTCCCAACATGACCTCTGTCACCATCAGACGGAAGCGAAATCGTCACGAGACTGAGGAAGAAAGTGTGCAACCTCTAAGTCCTTTAAGGCAGGAGGGCATTTTAAACACTTTGGAAATCAAACTGATGCACAAGGACAAACTTATGTATACCGTATTTTCCGCACTATAAGGCGCACGTCCGATTTTTGAGAAAATTTAAGGCTTTCAGGTGCGCCTTATAATGCGGAAAATACAGTATATTCAAAATGCTCCACTATGTGTAAGGGGCACGGGAAACTGGTGCAAGTTGTTTGAAAGGTTTAGTTTAATTTATGCTTATTGTCATTATATGCTGTATTTGCAGTGTAAATTCTGTCGTTTATTATAACGGAAGTGATCTATTAGTAATGAGGCCATGTTGCTGATCACGCACTGTGAGATGCGCTGATTGTTGATGGCAAATATTAACATTTATGTTGGTTTTGTGACGTGGAATCAATATCAATATTGTCTAAGACATTACAGTCATCATCTACTTTAATAGTAACACCTGCTCATTTATGCAGTTATCCAATCAGCCAATCATGTGGCTGCACATGATTACACATGTAGTGAAAACATGCATATAGGAAAAATAGGCTCCATATCAGGTGTGACCCTGACCATTATAAACCGGTTATTAAAGATGAATGAATGAATGTATAGTGATACATGTGTAATGGGATTTTCATAGAATTATTAGCTAATCAGGTAAGAGATCTGGATAAAAATATAGCAAGGTAGAGCTATGTGGTATAATCTTACATTTTGCACAGTGAATGGAAACAGTATGTAGTATTTGAGTTTTAATTGTTGTTCTTTTTTTTATTTTAATAAAGAAAACAAAAGAATGAAAATATATAGAACAGTTCTTTTGAGCAGCAGTGCTTCTAAATGAATAACATGTCTGTTAAAGCAACTCCAAAGCAATGACCATTTTCCACTATTCTCCCAAACTTGGCAGAACCACTATGTTTTTTTCCAGTGGTTTTTGGAAAAATACTCAAAATACCAATGTTCAGTAATTTTCAGTTCTGTTCCATTAGGTTCAATGCATTCCATAAACATCTGTCAAATAGCACGCTTCAGTAATGTTCAGTTTTTTTCCAGAAGGTTCAGTGCAGTCCAGAAACATCTGTCAAACAGCACGCTTCAGTAATGTTCAGTTCTTTTCCAGAAGGTTCAGTGCAGTCCAGAAACATCTGTCAAACAGCATGCTTCAGTAATGTTCAGTTCTGTTCCAGTAGGTTCATTGCATTCCAGAAACATCTGTCAAACAGCACGCTTCAGTAATGTTCAGTTCTTTTTTCAGAAGGTTCAGTGCAGTCCAGAAACATCTGTCAAACAGCACGCTTCAGTAATGTTCAGTTCTGTTCCAGTAGGTTCATTGCATTCCACAAACATCTGTCAAACAGCATGCTTCAGTAATGTTCAGTTCTGTTCCAGAAGGTTCAGTGCAGTCCAGAAACATCTGTCAAACAGCACGCTTCAGTAATGTTCAGTTCTGTTCCAGAAGGTTCAGTGCAGTCCAGAAACATCTGTCAAACAGAACGCTTCAGTAATGTTCAGTTCTGTTCCTGGTGGTTCAGTGCAGTCCAGAAACATCTGTCAAACAGCACGCTTCAGTAACGTTCAGTTCTTTTCCAGAAGGTTCAGTGCATTCCACAAACATCTGTCAAACAGCATGCTTCAGTAATGTTCAGTTCTGTTCCAGAAGGTTCAGTGCATTCCACAAACATCTGTCAAACAGCACGCTTCAGTAATGTTCAGTTCTGTTCCAGAAGGTTCAGTGCAGTCCAGAAACATCTGTCAAACAGCACGCTTCAGTAATGTTCAGTTCTGTTCCTGGTGGTTCAGTGCGTTCCAGAAACATCTGTCAAACAGCACGCTTCAGTAATGTTCAGTTCTTTTCCAGTAGGTTCAGTGCAGTCCAGAAACATCTGTCAAACAGCACGCTTCAGTAATGTTCAGTTATTTTCCAGTAGGTTCAGTGCAGTCCAGAAACATCTGTCAAACAGCACGCTTCAGTAATGTTCAGTTCTGTTCCAGAAGGTTCAGTGCATTCCAGAAACATCTGTCAAACAGCACGCTTCAGTAATGTTCAGTTCTGTTCCTGGTGTTTCAGTGCAGTCCAGAAACATCTGTCAAACAGCACGCTTCAGTAATGTTCAGTTCTGTTCCAGTAGGTTCAGTGCAGTCCAGAAACATCTGTCAAACAGCACGCTTCAGTAATGTTCAGTTCTGTTCCTGGTGGTTCAGTGCAGTCTAGAAACATCTGTCAAACAGCACGCTTCAGTACTGTTCAGTTCTGTTCCTGGTGTTTCAGTAAAATCCAGAAACATCTGTCAAACAGCACGCTTCAGTAATGTTCAGTTCTGTTCCAGTATGTACAGTGTGTTCCCAAAAGACCAGAACATCAGTAGAAATGTCTTGAACTTGAACTATCTTGAGCACTTGAATACATTTTACTCAGCTGATACAATAAAAGAACATGTTTTGTGTTTGTGCACATCATGGCCCAGGCTTCACTAGAGGGCAGTCTTTGTTTATTGATGCTGCTACCAGATGTAATACCTCAAGTAATGACACATTGCTGTATGAACTTAATAATTATACCTAAACAGATAAGAGAAAAATACAGCATGGTATTGCTATATCATTTTTATAATGCATGTAAATAGACCTAACATGTTTTACAGACATTGCAAGAAATTATTGTACAGTGCCATGCCTGGCCAGTTTCAGCAGGGTTCAGTGCCAGGAGCAGTGCCCAGCCGAGTGTGCCATAAACAAGGTCAACATCACAGGCTCTAATCGAATGTCCCAGAACAATAGATTTTACTGTTTTCTACATTTTGTGCATTCACACACAAAGGGGGGTGTTTACTATTATATATTATGCATTATTGTAGCCTTATCAAAGAATTATTTACACATTAGCCACACTAGTTAATGATAACACAGACTGAACTCCATGTAACCAATGTTCTCATTACATAATGCATTTAAAGTGCTTAATGTTGATGTTGAGCAATACTTGAGATATCTATCAGCAGTCTGTTGAGGCATTAGGAACTTTTACATTGCTATGGTGCTTCCATGTGGCTTGTCAAAGGTTGTATAAGAGAATAATATACTATATTTTACGTTATATACAGTGCCCTCCACTAATATCGTTGAACCTTTTGATCTTTTGTTTAAAACTCTTCACAAAAATACTCTGCTCTCTTGGATATCAAACAATTGCTAATAAAACACAGGTTTATACCAAAAAATCTTTGTACAAGTGTGCAAAAATTATTGGCACACTTTTATTATTTCATTCAATACTTTGTGCTACTTCCCTTTGTAAAGGTAACGGCTCTGAGTCTTCTCCTATAATGCCTGATGAGGTTGGAGAACACATGGAAAGGGATCTGAGACCATTCCTCCAGACAGAATCTCTCCAATTCCTTCAAATTTCGAGGTCCACGCTGGTGGACTCTCCTCTTCAGTTCACCCCACAGGTTTTCTATGGGTTTCAAGTCAGGGGATTGGGATGGCCATGGCAGGACCTTGATTTTGTGGTCAGTAAACCATTTTTGTGTTGATTTTGATGAATGTTTTGTATCATTGTCCTGCTGGAAGATCCAACCACGGCCCATTTTCAGCTTTCTGGCAGAGGCAGTCAGGTTTTCATTTAATGTCGATATGATGTCCATGATGCCATGTATCATACTAAAATTTCCAGGTCCTCTGGCAGAAAAACAGCCCCAAAACATTAAAGAGCCACCACCATATTTAGCCATGGGCACAGGACCAATTCTAGACATTTAGAGGCCCTAGGCAAAATTTATGTTTTAGGGCCCCCCTTCATCCCTCCACCTTTCCCTCCCATTATTTGGGATAAAGAATAGTTTTGACTACTCTATACATTAAAATGAAAAGAAAAAAAATACAAGACAACATTACATTGCCAACAAATAATTACAGATGAACACTCCCTGGACACCACTTCAGTAAATAAACATCAGAGCCTTTATAATTTTTTTTTCTGAGCTGGGTATGGGGAGGATTTCCCCCTCCTATTGACTCATTATGTATTGAAGTGCAATGCACTTCAATTAAATATGTGCTATATACACAAATCAACTGCTAGTGGAAGTGAAAGAGATGATCTACTAAGCAGAAAGAATAGTTCCTTTCTTCATAAGATTGTATGCTTTTTTTATATAAATACAACAATGATATTTATGATTTAAAATCTAAAATGAAGTATTACATTAGAGCAGGAATGTAAACATCAGTAGAATTTCAAAGATATACAGAGAGTTGAGGTACTTTTTTTTGAAACAGTAAAAAATGCTCTAGTGTGTTTGCTCATTGACTTTGAATACAGACTTCTTTACTTTTACTTTAGTATTTTGCTAATCAGCTCCCGAAGTAACATCATTGTACACGCAATTCGAAGTGTCTGGCAGTCTCGATGTGTCGATGGCGCTCCTGTTGTTTTGAATTCAGAATACACCGCCAAATAATCTATCCCGAAATGACTCTGATCAACAGAACAGGGCCAGTTAATTTTTAGAATACATTACAATCACTCCAAAATAGATGATGACAACTCACACCCTTGAATCACGAGCTGCACTTTCTTTGCGTGCCTGTTTAGCCTTTTGCTTAGCAGCCCCTGAACGATGTGTTTGTTACAGCGCCATCACAAGTCACTGACCTAAAGTCAGTCAACTGCAGAAAAATCGCATTTTTGCATTTTGTTCATCTCTTCATATAGTCAGAGGCTGGGACCCACCTTGAAACAGTGACATTAATTGGTTTCACTACAGGTGAGTGACAATTCATATATATGCAATCGACAAAGAGCCTAGACTTTTGCTGCCCGTCTTGATTGGTAGACTGGCGTATAGGGATGTTACGGTTATGGAGGGCTTGCCTGCAAGCCCGAGGCCCTAGACAATTGCCTACTCTGCCTAAAGGTAATGCCAGCCCTTTTCCATATCTACCTTTCTCTGTGCACCAAAACCACCTCTGGTGTTTATTGCCAAAAAGCTCTATTTTGGTTTCATCTGACCATAGAACCCGATCCCATTTGAAGTTCCAGTAGTTTCTGACAAACTGAAGACACTTTAGATTGTTTTTGGATGAGAGTAGAGGCTTTTTTTTTGAAACTCTTCCAAACAACTTGTGGTGATGTAGCTGACTTCAGATTGTAGTTTTGGAGACTTTCTGACCCCAAGACGCAACTAACTTCTGCAATTCTCCATCTGAGATTTTTTGGCCACTCGAACCATCCTCTTCACAGTGCCTTGAGACAATATAGACACATGTCCAATTCCAGGTTGATTCATAAGATTTCCAGTTGACTGGAATTTCTTATTTTTTGCCCTGATGGTGGAAATGGGCTTTTTACCGTTAATTTGCTATATTTTTATAGCCACTTCCCATTTTGTGAAGCTTAATAACCTTTTGCTGCACATCACAGCTATATTCATTGGTCTTAAGCCATTGTTAGGAATGCCTAAGGGCCTATGTGTTACCTCATATTTATACTTCTGTGAGACAGAAAGTCATGGTTGAACAATTTACTAAAAAAAAGTAAAATATTGTGAATGGGAATATACTTCAAATATATTTGTTGTAGCTCTTGCTACTGAATATAATCAGTGAACACATTGTTTATTCTGCTTGTTAGCATAGCATCCACTTTGCAGTGCATCTCGTTGTTTTGTTTTTTTACTGAGATGAAATGTGCAGTATTATATAACATCAGGAACACATTCTGACCAGGTTCACTAGGATTTCTATAGTTGGCAGGCAGGATAACCAAAATCATACTTAGACTTAGTATGTAGTCATTTTATGACACCAAAATAAAGCAGAAATCGTGCGTGTCTTTGAAGCAGGAGGTGAAATATGTATTGTGTAAATTGTACTGTACTGTATATGTGAATATAGCAAGTGGTGGCCTTTTATGCAGTTATCCAATCAAAAATTCATGTGGCAGGAGCACAATGCATAAAATGATGCAGATACAGGTCAAGAGCTTCACTTATTGTTCACATCAAACATCATGAGGAATGAGGAAAAAGTATAATGGCATCGGCAGCGCTGCATTTATTTTAATTTCATCAACATCCATATGCTGTCAAATCTGTATGACGTAACATTGCTGTGTGCATTCATAATTCTCCTGGTTTTCCTTATGTAGTCTAAGGCCTTTTTTTGTATGAGCAATAGACTATACTTGTCTGTATGGGTGTTCCTCGAATTTTAGTTTACTTACTGTTTGTTTCCTTGCTCATTGTGGTCTTGTGGTCAGTGACTGTGAAATAGTGATTAGTGAAAGAGGCCTATAGACTGAACAGAAAAGGGCTGTTTTCGATTGATTGGTTCATGTATGTAAATTTTAGTAGTTACAGTAACTAGTAGTAACTACAAAATGTTCACTTGTCTGTATAACAAACTCTTAAATAACAGTATAGCGGAATGTCTCTTGAATATAGACATTTTCAACTTGTGGTTGAAAAGTGTTTGTTTTAGAGCATGACCTTTGTTTGTATGTTTCAGCTTTACAGAGATTCTTAAGTAAATTTTCAGTTGAAATTCAGTTTAATTACATTTGATTTGTCTAGCGCATTTAACAATGGACATTGTCACAAAGCAGTTTTATGGAAATATATAAATTCTGGATATAACGTCTGAAAAAAAAAATCGAACTGAAGGAGCCTGTTAACTCTGCGACACAAATATGCTGCATCCAAATTCGCCTACTTATACTATGTGCTAAAAGTGTGTGCACTTTTTGTGAAGAAAAAGTAAATACTTTTGAGTGTGTAACAAAAGAGTATGCATACTAACACATACTAGCAGGTCATGTAACAGAAGAGATCTTTGTTGCTTAGTTATGCACACTGTCACCGTAAACAAACTCCTCCTCATTCATTATTTCTTATATAATTAATACTATATCATTTATATGACCATTCCCTTGATTTATTTTTCCACATTTCAATTACACCTCTTGAAATGCGTTACACTCGTCCGCCATGTTTGCAGGTTGGCAAAGCAAATTTGGCAAAGGAAACTGTCACAAAGGAGGATGGCAATAGTAGGGCAATAGTTGTGGGCAATAGAAGCTGAAAAAAGTGTCCACAGATCCACACCAGAAATAGTAGCCAGGTACCTTTGGGATGTTCATTTCAAACTACAATGACTTGGGATACAGTAATTCTTATAAAATTGAGATGCAGCAATAGTGAGGGAATGCTACCTATCATTTTATGTACTATGAAAAGTGTGACAGAATCCAATTCAAGCATCCAGCTTCTAAGGGATCAGACAGTGATTTGCATGCTCCCAGGCCGAATGTCCATCAGTTGAGCAGAAAAACAAAAACAAAGATCCATAGTTAAACACACAGACACATGAGGTCTGCTACACAAAGAGAAAGCAATGGCTGAAGTCTCTGAAGTGCTACAAACAAAGCAGTAAGTCATATTATAAATAGTTTTTAAAAATTGTAGCCCATATCTAACACCGTCTTGCAGTTCCATATGCTATGTGTGCAAATATGGGTGGCGCCTTGCATGGCAGCTCTTCTACCATTGGCCTGTGAGTGTGTGTGTGTGTGTGAATGAGAACCAGTGTATCGCGGTTTGGAACCGCTAAGCGCTATATAAATGCAGACCAAATATTGTTTCTAGGAACAGTCTAGGCAAGTGACTTATTTGTCATCTGGAAGTACAAAAAGATACAAGGGAATCCTAAGCCTGTATGTTTTTGTTATTACACAGTTGGTTGTAATACACAGACACAGTGCATGGACAGGTCTCTGGAAGTGTGGAAACTTCAGGAATTCTGACGTTCCAAAGGACTAGGACTTGAGACATTTCTAACAATTCCACAGCAATGTTTAGAACACTACCTCAAGTAGACTTCTTAAGGGTGGAGCCCCTGATAAGGAGACACCTCAGATGAGCTGACTCATCTGAAGGGTTATGGTTTCATGTTTGGTTGCTATTAGTTGCAGTAAAAAAATCGATTATTACTATTATTGTCTGCAGTCGTGTCATGGAGATGAAGAATCTTAGGAGCATGTTGTAGGAGTGCAAGTGCAATGCCCCATTCATCATAACTGAGCTAACTCATTAGTCAGGAGTGATATTCTGCATGTGTGTCAGTATGCTCATTAACACAATTTACATACCGAACTAAAGCTTTGGGCTGGCCCTTCCATTGATTTGCGTCAGGTTGTAATTCCTAGAAAACACCCTCTCTTGTCTGCATTCCAAAGACATTTTGTCACTCCAGAAGTGATTCCCTGTCAAAGTCTTAAATGCTAATAGTGGTATGTGTACTAACTACATAAATCTTCAATTGTTTAATGACAACTGAAGATGTCACTGTGTATTATATAAGGGAAGGGTTAGTTTTCATACACCTTGCCCTGTCTTCACCAATCCACTCAATTTGTCATGATTTAGCCCATTGAAGTTCTTATAGATGAACCTCTTATGGATGAGCCTCAGACATCACAGGTTAGCTGAAGACACTTATCTATGAAGAATTATAATTACAAAGCAATGAACTCTTCATTTATGAATTAAGCTACATCTCGAAGGTCTGAAAGTAGAATACAGACTAATACATTAAGATGCAATAGTCCTGTCTCAGCACTTCTCTAGTTCAACCTAATCATGTCAGCCGACTTTATTATAGGCTTATATCAGCCATAAACTTTACAAACCTAAAGCTGATTGGAGGAAGGCAGGGCCATAAAACTTTACAGACTGCTGTGTCTTCTTGGAGCAGCACTAAATTTCTAAGGTTTAAGGGGGGTGCATTTTTCAGAGCTGATATAACATGTTAGAAAAAAAGAGTATTGAAGGTTCATGTTAAAGTGGTTTTTAGAAGAATTGAGGATTAGTTTGTATTGAATTAATGAGTGGTCTTTTGAAATGATAGGTTGACATTTACATTACAGCATTTAACAAATGTCCGTTTTTTTTTTACATGCCGAAAGCTCTTGAAAGCCAATGGAAAGATTTGAGACAATGCATGCTGGATCAGTTGTCAGATAGTATTCATGGAAAGACCTGCCAGGAGTAAGTTTCAGTAGTCCAGTTTCAGGATAAGAGGAAAATGAACACGCACCTGATTGGCTTCCGTGGAGAGAAGTGACTGGATGCCTGATTCAGGATAATAATATGAGGAGAGAATGATAAGAGTGGCAAAAGCGGCAAGGAACAACTCCGTGAGACATGAGAAAGAAACCTGGAGAGGAACCAGACTCAAAAGAGAACCTATCCTTATATGGGTGACACTGGATAGTGCTTATAATCTTGCAATCTTTTGAGCAATTTATGAGTATGAGAATCAGAGTCCTTTATGAATTCATTATAGTTTTAACTTGAAGTCTATTGTATCAAACTAAAGTTATTAACTGTTAACTTGAGTGCAAACTGACCTTAGCAATTGCTAAGGTAGATCAACCACTGCAATATCAATACACTTTACTATAAAAGAAAAATTGGCTTGCCGGTATTTTGTATCGCAATGTTTGAGACGATATTCTATCTCATGCCTAGTATTCACGAATAAAAATATGAGGATATTCTGTACCCTTGGACTTAAATAATCCAAAAAATACTCAAGTTTATTAAGTGGGCTGGGCAATATATTGATATAATATCGATATCATGATAGATAATTACGCGATACACTTTTCAGAGATATCATTGGTATGGTGGTGAATTTTTCTTTTCTTTTTTTGTTTTTACATTTTTAATCATTACAAATTAAATGGTACTGAATGGATGCTATTTGATGTTTTTGTTTTGTGTTTTACTTCATTTTCATTTGTCTATATAGGCATTAAAGAAAAGTATCAAACTCAGTTTAATGTATTTTTTGGTTTATTTTACTACTGTTTTGCAGACAGATTGTTAGCTAAATTATATATTGTGATACGCATTGTATATATTTGCTCCAAAGTGCAGCCGCAGTGCATTCTTCAAGCAGCCTATTGCTTGTAACATTAATGATAACGAGTTCCCCCTGTAGCTTTGCTGCCCCAAAATATATATTTTTCAGCATCATTGATCTCAAAATACAACTGCACTATTGATAATGGCATGAATGTGACTACTTTAGCATTAACACATCTCAGCCTTTCAGGGGCCTTTGCTGGAACAGTTCACGCTACAGGCTTCATTCTCCATCACTCCATCCTGCTTCTGGTCCATTAGGCAAGCCGTTAGAGCAAAGAGCCTTAAGTTAGTAAGTCTCTGCTATGTCACCGCCAGAGATTTGCTCTGATATTTCTAGAAGGCAGCCTCTGCTGCTGATGTGAAGCTAGTCTTATGATTTCTCATAAATATGAGCCGTGATTACTTCTGGTTGGCTCTGGCTAAGATTGAATAAGCTGACAAGGTGGTCAGGCGGCTGCCAGATCTTGTGATGAGGAGTTTGTGGTATTCACCATGCTGTACATTCCTACCATACCATTCATACTGTACATCTACTAAAGTTTAAATGCCAGTTTTACAAACGCCTGTGTGTACTGTGCGGCAGCACTGCACAGGTACATAGCACGTGTGCATTGCATGTTGCTGGGCGGATACTAATCTTATCATTAACGCAATGTCAGTCTTATCATCAGCTTGGAATCTTTAAGAACATTTACAGGTTTAACTCAAGGTCATTGAATATTGCATTTGGACCTTAGTAGGCTTCCATGTATGATATATTACAATGACTCTTAAAATCATGTGCTTCATAATCTGATAAAATGGTGTTTGTTTTAGAATGCAGCAGTGTTTCCTAATAACACTATAATGATTCTTCCATCATTGACTAGGTTTGCTGTACTTCAATTATCACGATGCTGAAATTGGTTTTTGCCAATTTTAGATGACATGCCTTGGTTCCTAGAAATAACTATCAAACATTGCAATATGACTTATTAGCTTTTAATTCATGCAGAAATTTAAACAACATGGCTCCTTTTTTGGCTCCATAGATTTTTTAGATACTACATTATTTCCCTCATAAAAGTGAAATCAAATTCATTTTTAATATTTAATAATTATCATTATCTGTTTTGTTTGCTGGTCCTTTCCTGACATTACTGAGAATCCTTCTGTCAGTCAAAATCATCACTCTGGTGCTCTTTTACCAACAGTGCTATACATACGGGTCCATAAGTATTTGGAGTGCAATGGATTTGGAAAGAAGCAATCAAGATGTGATGTGAAGTATAGACTTTCAGCTTTAATTCGAGGGGTTTAACCAAAATATTGCACTAACCGTTTAGGAATTACAGCCATTTTTCCTAGTCCCTACATTTTCACAGGCTCAGTGTAATTTGACGAACTAACATAATTATAAATGCAAGGAATATTTTTAATACTTGGATACAAACCCTTTGCAGTCATTTACTGCCTGATGTCTGGAACCCATGGACTTCAGCAAATGCTGAGTTTCTTCCCTTGACATACTTTGCTAGGCCTTTACCTCAACTGCCTTCAGTTGCTGCTTGTTTGTGAGCGTTTTTTTGCCTTCAGTTATGTCTTCAAAAAGTGAAAAGCATGCCCAGTTGGGTTGAGATCATGTGACAAACTTGGGCTGTTAAAACTGCAGACAACTGTCAGACAATTGTCCGAATTACTTTTGGCCTGTGAAAATGGAGAGACTATGCAAAAAGTGCTGTAATTCCTAAACAGTTAGTACAATTTTTTTTGTTAAATGCCTTGAATTAAAGCTGAAAGTCTATACAACAATCACATTATGGTGGTGTACAGAGGCAAAATGACAACAATTGTGTCACTGCCCAAATACTTATGTACCCAACTGTATACTAGTGTTTCTCAACTCCAGTCTTGGGGATTCATCACCTGGTACAGTTTCAAGCTTTCTTAATTCTTGCTACATTAGCTGGTCAGATGTGAACCCTTCAGGGTCAGGTGTGTTACATATTGGAGAAAATACTAAAGCTCTGGTCTGCTTATGAGTAGCAGATGAGTTAAGAAACAACCTTTGAGCACACATTTCCTTTAAGTTCATTAAAGTCAAAGACACCCT
Organism: Noturus placidus; assembly: GCA_022414735.1. Lineage (NCBI taxonomy): Eukaryota > Metazoa > Chordata > Actinopteri > Siluriformes > Ictaluridae > Noturus > Noturus placidus. Next base: position 69,922 of record JAFFST010034472.1, read on the forward strand.
GAGGGAGCATCTCGACGTTCTTTTCATTTTTTGAATAATCGACTGATACACAAAGTATGTGGAGCAGATGTCTTTGGAATAACTTGTTTAAATAAATGTAGAGCTGCACTTCGTGAATGACTGTAGTCAGCAAAATAGTCTCTGAATGTGATAGACTTGCATTCTTATGCAACATCACTGGCTACATTTTCAGACTTAATATTTAACTTAGATACCAAGTTTTATATTACTATACATTTCAGTTAAGTAAATAATAGCACTGTTGTCTTTAACAACTCTGTAATATATTGTTGTAATTAGGCCATTGTGTGCCAAATAATTGGGACCTCTCAAGTAGAGATATGTTTAGCATGCGGCATAGCAAGGGATAGAAGGAACGTGCTGTTATTCTCACTCTGTTTTTCTCTCAAGTCGACAGCATTTTCCACTTTATGAGCACATTTGCCCCGATACAACTTTTTTGTACGACTGGTTTTTGTGGGCTAGTTTTTTTAAATACAATCATGTGATCACGTTTCAATTTTCTGATGTTGACTGCTTTCACTCAGTTTCTCAGAAGCGTCGCTCACATTACCATTTTCCTTCTAGTAATCTTTGCATTTAGAACTACTGGCAGACCAGGATATTTCTCATCATTCCATGTATTTTTGGGTAAACTGTCAGGATAATACCTTATTTGGCATGCAGAAATAAAGATGCCACAATGAATGGAAGAATATACACAACACTGAGGTTTTGTTTTCCTGTTTTGTAACCCCTATTTTTGTTGATGCTAGTCACTCCGGTTGGTGTCACAAACAGTGTTCGTGTAGATTCTATAGAAGTGGTTTTAGGATAAGGGCAGACAGGGTGGAAATTATAGCAAATTTGGACATGATGTAATCGATGACACATCCCCATGGTTCATCATAGTGAACCGGCAGGACTACTTAATTTACATTTTTCAGACACTTTTATTTAAGCACAGTTGACCAGTTGACAGATGCCTTGTTCAAGAACCCAACGGTGGAATGAAACAATGGATCTCAGTTTAAATCTCTACATTATGGATTTAAAGTGACTTCCATTCATTTCCTAGCACAAAACTTTAACCTCAGACAACACTGTCCTGCTATTTCTGAGTCAGAATGTGTTTGTTTTTTATAAGACTGACGTCAAAAGGACAGCTTGTTTCACTCTCTGTCCCTCTCTCTCTCTCACTGTTTTTCTAACACACTGTTCTCTATAATCTCTGTAATAACCACAGCATCATGTTAAAACTAAATAAGCAATAGGAGCAGATCTGTTTGTACATAAATAGACACAATAGAATATTGTTCCTGCTGATTAACCACGATCACATCTTCCCCAGTCTTGTCTCTAACATGTAACACGATCACGTCTTCCCCAGTTCTGTCTCTAACATGTAACACGATCACGTCTTCCCCAGTTCTGTCTCTAACATGTAACACGATCACATCTTCACCAGTTCTGTCTCTAACATATACCACGATCACGTTTTCCACAGTTCTGTCTCTAACATGTAACACGATCACGTCTTCCACAGTTCTGTCTCTAACATGTAACACGATCACGTCTTCCACAGTTCTGTCTCTAACATGTAACACGATCACGTCTTCCACAGTTCTGTCTCTAACATGTAACACGATCACGTCTTCCACAGTTCTGTCTCTAACATGTAACACGATCATGTCTTCCCCAGTTCTGTCTCTAACATGTAACACGATCACGTCTTCCCCAGTTCTGTCTCTAACATATACCACGATCACGTCTTCCACAGGTCTGTCTCTGACATGTAACACGATCACATGTTCCCCAGTTCTGTCTCTGACATGTACCAAGATCACATCTTCCCCAGTTCTCTCTCTGACATGTACCACGATCACATCTTCCCCAGTTCTGTTTCTAACATGTACCACGATCACATCTTCCCCAGTTCTGTTCCCATCATGCTCCACACTCTGTATGTGTTTTCTACCTATTTGTATCACACCCCTTGACAGGTTCCATTGTAATGAGATAATCAATGTTATTCACTTTACCTGTCAGTGGATTTAATGTTACGGCTGATAGGTGTGTATATATATTTGTGTGTGTGTGTGTGTGTGTGTGTGTGTGTGTGTGTGTGTGTGTGTGTGTGTGTTAAAATACTAAGTGACAAATATGCTCTGACTGTTGCTAACACTCACTATCCAGTTTATTGTATCTTGAATGTTCAGTGGGAAAAGGCCAGAATGATAGTAATTGTGAAAGGTGTAGGATGTTCTGAATGCTTTTAATGAATCATTGTGAGAGTGTCCCAAACATGGAGCATTTACACATCTCTAAAGGAACAGATAGTCACCTTTACTGGCTACAGTCCTCACTAACACTGGAAGCTTATAGAGGAAAATCACAGACTTGGCTTGGGCCACTAGCTTTCATCTTTTACAACAGAATTCTCCCACTAACCCTCCCCACCCCAATACACGCACACACGTGTGTGTGTGTGTGTGTGTGTGTGTATATATACAGTGGTGTGAAAAAGTGTTTGCCCCCTTCCTCATTTCCTGTTCCTTT
>JAFFST010034491.1:18834-29586 GCA_022414735.1 Noturus placidus
CCCTCTCTCTTCCTCTCTCTCTCTATCTCTCACACACTCACACTAACACACACAATCCAGCACAGGAAATGGCACCCTCCCTCTTCCTACCACACGGCTTGTTGCCATAGCAACCATCTGTCTTCCTTTCTTATGGCACAGAAATGTGAGGATGACAGGAGGCATGGAGAGAGTGAGAGAGAGTGTTTGTGCTTTCTCCTCATATTTCTCTCTCGCAAGGGGGAGCGCAGGTCATTGTCAGTGACATGTCCATATGGAACACTGTTCAGTAATTTCATGAGCTCCTTTCACAAGCCAAGCTGAGGGGTATCCATTCTGAGATGAGATGAGCTGTGTGTTTGTGTGTGTGTGTGTGTGTGTGTGTGTGTGTGTTTGGCAGCAGTGCACAGTGTCACACCTGTGTATGCTATTAATTTTAGCATTATATCCCACTCCTGGTATTCTGTGTATATATATATATGTGTGTGTGTGTGTGTGTGTGAAAACATCTCGAGGTGTGTGTGTGTGTGTGTGCGCATATGCCTCTTAGTGCATGAGTGTGGGCTGTTATGTGTGTGTTTGTTCTTATCCTGTAATGAAGTGTATTTGAGAACAGAGCGTAGGCACTGAGGTCTATACATGGACTCGTCTCAATACACTGACACAAAACATCCCTCAGGCCGTTCGTGTACTGGTGAGGGAGGATGGCGATGATGATGATGATAATTAATTAATTTTCATATATATTTAGTTTTATATTTGTCATTCCTTTCTTTATACAACTCAAAACAAAGCATGTAATCCAGTTTCAGGTAATAATCAAACACACAGTTATATATCTGCGATCGATCATATATCTGCAATCTGTGATCGATTAGTGACCGACGTTTAGTAGTTCCTACTCAGCGCGGCACAAGGTCCCTTTCCAAAACCTTCACACTAACTGTTCCTCAGTGGTGGAATGTACTTCCAACCTCAATCCGGACCGCAGATTCACTCACCATCTTCAAGAAACAGCTAAAGACCCACCTCTTCCGTCAACACCTAACATAAATTTTAATTTAATTTTAAATGCACTTACACCTCTACTCTGCGCACTTTGCTTCTTCTAGTACTCAATTAATGGATCTTGTATAGTAGCATTACTTGTATTGTTCTCTGCTGGATATCACTTTGCTTGTATCTCTCATTTGTAAGTCGCTTTGGATAAAAGCGTCTGCTAAGTGAATAAATGTAAATGTAAATGTAAATATATTTATTAATTTATTCTATCTATCTATCTATCTATCTATCTATCTATCTATCTATCTATCTATCTATCTATCTATCTATCTATCTATCTATCACATTCAGAACATGATGTGTATTAGGGATGTAACTGAATATCAATACATTATTCAGATGAAACGGATAATGCATCCAAAACAAATATGGAGTAAAATAGAAATAGAAAAATATAGTTTTTATTTTATTTTATTTTTTTTAAAGACATCTGGTCAGCTTTAGGGACTACGAACCCACTGGACAAACCAAAAATGAAAGCCAATACAAGGTTTTTACTTTCATTTTAAACTTTGAAGAATAATTTATATATACATTATATGTACCTTCATATGAACTGTATACTCCATGGAAATTGTTGGCATTTTTGACATATTTGAAAAAGCAAACATTTTTGAAACAGTGCCTATTAATGAAGTTGATATACTTGAACAAAACCACAAGGAAAATGAGCTTTTTTAATCGTCTACTCAACGGAAAAATCAATAGATGTGATATTATTCTGCCGGGGGCGCACGGTGGCTTAGTGGTTAGCACGTCCGCCTCACACCTCCAGGGTCCGGGGTTTGAGTCCCGCCAGGGCCATGTGTGTACGGAGTTTGCATGTTCTCCCCGTGTGTCGGGGGTTTCCTCCGGGTACTCCGGTTTCCTCCCCCAGTCCAAAGACATGCATGTTAGGCTGATTGGCGTGTCTAAAGTGTCCATAGTGTATGAATGTGTGTGTGTGTGTGTGTGTGTGTGTGTGTATGTGTATGTGATTGTGCCCTGCGATGGACTGGCACCCTGTCCAGGGTCCACCCTGTCCCTTGTGCCTGATGCTCCCTGGGATAGGCTCCAGGTTCCCCCGTGACCCTGAAAAGGAGTAAGCAGTTGAAGATGGATGGATGGATTATTCTGTCGGAAAAAATAAGTACACCCTTGGCCTCAGAAGCTAGTCTTGCCACTTTAGAAGGAATAATTTCTTGGAGGTGTTTTGTATAATTGTCCACCAGACTTGCTGGAACTTTTGACCACTTTTTTATGTTTGAGGGTTTCCTTGCATGTACTGCCCATTCCTTGTTGGATTTACTAGTATGCTTAGGATCATTTTCCTGTTGAAAGGGCCACTTTCGGTTCAGCTTTATCTTTTGGACAGATGTCCTCACGTTATCTTCAAGCGCTCTTTGATATGATGCAGAATTCATCATGGAATCCATGAATGCAAGCTGTCTAGTCCCTGAGGCAGTGAAGCAACTCCAAACCATAACATTTCCACCACTATGCTTCACAGTTGGTATGTGGTACTTCTCCTGAAAAGCTGTCGTTGGTCTGCACCAAACATGTCTTCTGTTCATCTGTGAAGAGAACATTACTGCAAAGGGCCTGGCCTTTACCTATTTGCTTGTTTGCCAACTGTACTGTATTCCTGCAAAGGCGTCACATGCAGGTCAACTATGTGCAATCTCTTTCTGATTGTAGAAGCACACACTTTGACACCAACAGTTGCAGGACTTACTAGCAGATCTTTTGATGATATTTTGAGGTTCTTGGAAACTTCTATTTCCATCAGAAGGTGCAAAAAAAATATTCATAAAATCACACAAGAGTTATACTGAAATGTATTTCAGTTTTATTGTTGATTTTGATAACATGTCAGGCGAAACTTTTGGAACATAACAAAACCTCACAAATTCCAACAACAAATAGCATTTTGAAGAACATAACTGTATTCAATTCCTGAACCAGACATCCAGTGGAATTTTCTATCTTCAGCCATTTACTGAAATATGCTAGGGTTTTGCATGCTAGAATTTCCTTGTTAGCAATGTTGGACCCTCTGCATTTAACCAGTTAGGATTGCTGCTGTTTTAAACCCCATTATCAGGGAGAAAAAACAATCACAGTTGACATATGGAACGCTTAGGAGAGCCTGAGCTGTGTATCAGCATGAAAGACATGATATGATTAATATACACTGTCTGGACTCTGTTAGTTAGCAAGCCTAAAGTCCACGTTCAGAGAGAATGTTCTGAAGGAAAGCTTTAACTGTGTGGAAACCGCAATCATTAATGAACACATTCTCACTTTCTGGTGTGTGTTGTTCTGGTGTAAAATATGTATCAGCAACAGAACTGGTATACATCCCAAATGTTTCATAAAGTGTTTCATAAAATCGTTAAGAAGAAGCAAAAGAGAAAATGAACGAGTTGTTTCAGACAGTGTACACATTAGAGATGTAACCATATTCTTTGAAAGGTTGTCATAAAATCTTGTTGAGATATAAATAGGACTCCCATAAAACATATTAGAATGAATGAGTGATCATGCACTAATTGGTCATAACATTAACAACACTGACAGTTGAAGTGAATAACATTGATTTTTTTGTTACAGCGACACCTGTAAAGGGGTAAGATATATTAGGCAGCAAGTGAACAATCAGTTCTTAAAGTTGATCTGTTGGAAACAGGAAAAATGGAAGTGACTAAATGTGGACTAAATGTAGATCTAAATGACTTTGATAAAGGCCGACTTGTGATGGCTAGATGACTGGATCAGAGCATCTCATCTTGTGGGGTGTTCCCATTATGCAGTGGTTAGTACCTAACAAAAGTGGTCCAAGGAAGGACAACCGGTGAATCAGCAACAGGCTGATGGGCACCCAAAGCTCATTAATGGGTATGGGGAGCAAAGGCTAGCCTGTCTTGTCTGATTCTACAGAAGAACTACCGTAGCACAAATTGCTGAAAACGTTAATGCTGGATATGATATAAAGGTGTGAGAACACAGTGCATATTTGGTAAATGGCACACTTATATAGCACTTTACACTGTGTCTTATTCACCCATTCACACTCACACTAGCTTGCCATCGGGGGCAACTTAGGGTTCAGCGTCTTGCCCAAGGACACTTTGGCATGTGGAATCATCCAGGCCGGGATTCAAACCGCCAACTCTACGATCAGTGGATTAGTGGACAACCATCTCTAGCGACTGAGCCACAGCCGCCATATTTGTTCAGGAATGCTTTGAGGGACATGATAAAGGGATGAAGGTGTTCACTTGGCATCCAGATTCCCAATTGCAATCCATTTCATGTGCTATATATATATATATATATATATAGAGAGAGAGAGAGAGAGAGAGAGAGAGAGAGAAAGAGAGAGAGAGTGAGTCCGAGTCCTGTATGACAGCCTTGATAACCTTTTCCCGAACTCCCATGAGTCCACAGCGGGGGGCCAAAAGCAGACACTCAGAATCTGATATTTAGAATAGTCACTGAGGGATGGAACACAGTGAACCTTAAACAGGGAACTCAGTGAATCCTTGTAGGTCTTTAGAATCAAAGGTAACAAGCACAAACAAGCAAGGGACGAACAGGGCTTTTAGGGTGATATGATGCACCCTGACTCAAAATAGAGTTCCTGTTACCACCCTGAAGCTGATTTTTATAACCACACACCCTGTGCTTTTTCCTCTTACGCCACAACATGTATGTATTAAAGAACATATCATTCTATTTACATTGGGAAAAAAAAGTATTTGATCCTCTGCTGATTTTGTACGTTTGCCCACTGACAAAGAAATGATCAGTCTATAATTTTAATGGTAGGTTTATTTGAACAGTGAGAGACAGAACAACAACAAAAATATCCAGAAAAACACATGTAAAAATTTTAATGAGGGAAATAAGTATTTTACCCCCTCTCAATCAGAAAGATTTCTGTCTCCCAGATGTCTTTTATACAGGTAACGAGCTGAGATTAGGATCACACTCTTAAAGGGAGTGCTCCTAATCTCAGCTTGTTACCTGTTTAAAAGACACCTGTCCACAGAAGCAATCAATAAATCAGATTTCAAACTCTTCACCATGGCCAAGACCATACAGTGCTGTGAAAAAGTATTGGCCCTGATTTCTTATGCTTTTGTGTATATCTCATACTAAATAGTTTGAAGCAAAAAGGTTATATAACACCTATCACCCATGTCCGATAACTGTAGATCAGTCTTTCACTTACTTCTAGGACTAGGATTTACTCCTATGCACTGGATCATTGTCTTGCTGCATAATGCAGTTGTGTTTGAGGTTCAATTTACGGCCTGAACACCGGACATTATCCTTTAGGATTTTCAAGTAGAGAGCAGAATTCATGTTTCCTTCAATTACTGCAAGTGGTTCATACAGCAAATCATCCCCACACCATCACATTTCCACTACCATGTTTGACAGTAGGTATGATGTTCTTTTTTGTGGAATTCTCTGTTTGTTTTCGCCAGATGTAACAGGACCACAGTCTTCCAAACAGTTCCACTTTTGACTCATCAGTCCACAGAACATTCTCCCAAAAGGTTTGAAGATCATCAAGGTGTGTTTTGGCAAAATTCAGATGAGCCTTAACGTTCTTCTGGGTTTGTAGTAGTTTTCACCTCGCAACTCTTACATGGTTGACATTTTTTCCAAGTGTCTTTCTGATCGTGGAGTCATGAACAGTGACCTTTATTGATGCAAGAGAGGCTTGTAGGTCCTTTGATGTTGTCCTTGGCTCTTTTGTGACTTCCTGGATGAGTCGTCGCTGTGCTCTTGGAGGAATTTGGAAGATCGACCACTTCTGGGAAGGTTGACTACTGTGAAGTTTTTCCATTTGGAGATAACGGCTCTCACTGTGGATCTTTGGAGTCTCAGAGCCTTTAAAATAGCTTTGTAACCCTTCCCAGCCTGATGTATTTCAACTTTGGCATAGTGTGTTACTGGGTAAGACCTTTTAACCAACTTCATGCAGTTGTAAAAGTTATATTTAAGTGTTGTTTTGATTGAACAGGGTTTGCAGTAATCAGGCCTGGTTGTGTCTCGTCCAGCTGAACATCATTATCAGAATCAGAATCAGAATCAGAATCAGAAAAGGTTTTATTGCCAAGTACAGTTTTTAGCACATACAAGGAATTTGTTGTGGTGTTCACTTTATTATCAATGCCGTTTCATAGATTTTGGAATTAGTAACTAAGGGGGCAAATACATTTTTACACAGGCCCAGTTGGTATTGGATAACTTTTTTACGTCAATCAATAACATTAACATGTTGCCTTTGTTTTATCTTTTTGATTTTGTTTTAATTTCTCGAACAAGTTAAGTATGAGATATACACAAAACCAGAAGACATCAGGATGGGGACAAATACTTTTTAACAGCTTTGTATAAACAAATATGTTACTTAAATGCTTCAGGGCCTAAACATTGATGGTTTGATCTGATATGCTCTCAGACACACACAGTCTACACAGTGATTTTTCCTGCATAACAACACAACACAACAATATAGGATGCGGTGGGTGTGACTCCTGAACAGCAAGAAAGTCTTTGATGTTGTCAGTATCGCTGTTTTGTTCTGGGTCATTTCTTAAAGATACTGTCGCTTACATAGACACACACTGCACTATGTCATCATGATGTGAGGGCAGTTTGGCTGGTTTCTAGTTTCTTATCCAATCATATGCATTTATACTTGAGAACTACTTGAATTAGCAAAACTGCAATTGCATGAAATTATTTTGCAGTGGTTTGTTGGTAATTGAGACATTTTAACTGTACTCATGTACGACGCATGTGAATCAAAGAGGGCGTTGCCTGAATGTGCATTGTGATGATGTTACAAGACGCGTCCTCGCCCAAACTTGCAATTGCAAGCTCCACCGAATATCGCGGACTTTCCATGATTTTGAATTCATTTCTGCGATTGAAAATCACAAAATCCTGGAGGGACTGGCTTATAAATTGGTAGGAGAGATTTAATGATATGGCTAGTTTAAAAAAAGTTGACTATGAAAACAAGACTAATGGACAGAGAAGTATGTTTACTTAAGTCTTATGCATTATGTCAGTGGTGCAAGACAAATGTGGTAATATATAGCAGCAGTCTGAAATAAAATATAATCACTATCAGAATCTCTCCCTCATATAAAAAAAAAAAAGAAGATCGATATGTGCCTAAATATGAAACTATAAATAACACAAAAAACTGCCTTAAGTTTAAAATCCCACTTGTTTTCTATATCTTATAGCATGAGGTCAGTGTATAGTGGTGTTTGAGAGACTGTTGTGGGCGTTGCCTCATGGGAGTTGGGCGTGTGTCGACCATTATCTCACACACACCCAGACAGAGATCTACATACTCGTATAGTCCCCTTGCTGACAGCCAAAATCTGGAGGTGTGACAGAGTCTGTGCTTGTGTGCAGTGTCTGATCGATACACAGTGTCTTGATCGGACAAGTAGGGATTTCCTGGAGCTGGTGGAATGGCATGGTTCAGAACAGGTGTGTTATCCATCACTCTCCCACTCACTCACTCTCTCTCTCTCTCTCTCTCTCACTCTCTCTCTCTCCCCCCTCTCTGTCTCCCTCTCGCTCTTGCGCGTCCTCCTTATTGCAGAGATAACAGAAATGCAGAAATCTGTTATTCCCGCTTTCTCTACTCTATCTCTCTTTAGGAATGGAAAAGCTTTAGGCTGTGTGTGTGTCTGTGTGTGTGTGTGTGTGTGTGTGTGTGTGTGCCAGGCAGCCCCTCAGCAACTATACCATCCTCAGTCACACACTGTACTCAGGAAAGCTACCTGCTTATATAAGATGCTGATATAGAAACCCTCCACTCTGTCATATCACTTTTTTATTCTACAGCTGTACCAAAAGTCTCCATACACAGGGGAAATGAACACTTTTATAGCCAAATGACTTCCAAAAATTTTCATACTTTTCATCCGTATGTTTTGAGATGCACCTGTATGTGTGTGTGTGTGTGTGTGTATACAGTGTATATATATATATATATAATGGGTTTTTTTCCAGATATCCTTTAACAATGACAAAAGAAGAACATATTGAAATCATTCTCATGGCTGGGTCAGGAAGCTGTCGCATGGTTGTGACGAACTTTAACAGGAAACGCGGTGTGCACATCACACTCAACACTGTCACCAAACTAATTAAAAATTCAAAAAGACTGGAAGTGTTGGGGACCAGCTGAGGAGTGGACGTCCACAAACATCTACTGACGAAGGTGTGACCGTCGTGGTGCTGGCAAACATAGTCCCCTATGTATGGAGACTTTTGGGACGCCCTGTAGTTATTTTATTTGTCATATCTATGGGCTTTTTCTGCTGTGATGTGGTATTCATGAAGCTGACATACTGTATAACTAATGAGAGATGAACTTGTTACACAAGTGATTCTTAATGGCTCGCTTCATTTAACTCCCACTATCGTTCTGCCTCCCTCTCCATCAGGGGAAGTAGGTGAGGAGCTTGGCCCCCCTCCTTCAGTGGATGAGGCTGCCAACACATTGATGACTCGCCTTGGCTTCCTGCTCGGAGACAAAATGAGCGAGGGCCCTCCGGAGCTGCACTACAGCATGGATGAGGCTGAGGACACGCAGGTAGGCTACTTCACTTCACTTTGAGAGACACTGTAGATATTTGAGGAAGAAACAGATCTAACATGGTGATTTTTTTTTAAATGTTTGTTTTTACTTGTTTTTGTTACAATTCAGAGTTGATGAGTTTATATCAATATTTTTGTTCGGAAAATTATGCATATTTGTCAATAGCATCTAGACGCCTTTAAACGCAAGCACTTGCCTTTAAACCCGAAAACAGTCAAGGTTTTTTTGTTTGTTTGAAAACTTGTAAAGCACTTGTTCCAGCGCTTCCTATTCATCCTGGGATGTATCCAAGGAGCGTTTCATTGAATATATTAAGTGTTGAAATACCAAAATAATATCAGTGTCTTTTTTTCAGACTGATGGAAAGAATCGGTGTCCTCAATTTGAAGGATGATCTGATCTGCTTGCAGTTACCTTAAAATAATAGGAGTTCATAAAATTATTCATTAAAAAAAAATCCAGTCCTAAACTTTAAAGAGATGACACCATTAATTACTCTAGTTAACAGTGTAATGTTTCTGTATTTAATATTGGCCTTAAACAGCTTTCCACAGCATTTACAGCCGAAAACAAGAATTTCAGCTTGACATATTGGTTACATCGTCCTCTCAGACAGTAGCGCTTGACTTGAGCCAATATATCGCACAAAATATGGGTGAGAATCGTGCGTAACTGAGACACTCCTCTGTTTTAGTTAAACCCTAAACGTATAGCTTCTGAATAGTGATTAAGCCCGAAGATACGTCTGAGATCAGAATACCGCTGTTCACTATTTCTCTATTAAATCCTCATTACGGGCTCCAAACTCATTTCCGTATACAGCCTTTAGTAATTAAGTATTATTATTTATTGATGTATGATTTCAGGTCTATTCATTTCACTCTATTGTCACTTGGTTTGTTTTGTACTACCATGTAAAGCATGCTTTTATTGGAAATGAAAGGTGCGATATAAATAATTATTTATGTGACAGTCAGTGACTCCAGGGAATGAATAGGCTGAAGGGAAAAATAAGCCAAGATGGAGGAACAGAGCAAGCCCTGTCACAGTGTGTGACAGCCGTTTTGGCTGAACGGGATATACAGAGCCAGAGCTCATCCTCTCTCTCTCTCTTTCTCTCTTTATTTCTCTGTCTCTTTCTCTCTCTCTTTTTCTCTCAGTCAATGACAGAGGAGTGCTCTGTGTGTGTGTGTGTGTGTGTGTGTGTGTGTTTGTGTGTGTGTTCTAATCAGAATCCTCTCAGTTAGAAAAAATAGACCCCTTTATTCTTTCAAAAGGAAAGAATGTTGTTCACATTGTTACAGCATTCTGCGTTTGATTATTATTATTAGTATTAGTAGTAATACTAGTATAACTTTACCAGTTCCACTCTGTTCAACCTGTCTGTTTCTATCATACAAGTTCACTAGCCTTAAATGTCTAATGATAGTGTAAAATGTTGTGTGCACATATTGTTTTTTTTTTGTTTGTTTGTTTGTTTGTTGTTGTTTTTTTTTCTTTTATTTGACTTGGATGAAGAATGGATCATGTTGTAGGAGCACAGCTCCAGATTCACAACTCCACACCTTTCATGTGTCACGTTATGGAGGAGGAGGCAGGAAGTACTCGCAAGAGCTTTTATTAGCGTAAAACATGAAAACAAACCGTAACTCAGGAAAATACAAAAACAAAGAAAACCGCCCGACAGTCTAAACTTAGGGAACTCTTCAGAAACAATAGGAACATTCAGATCACTTCAAATTATTCAGAACATCACAACATCCAAAAACATACCGAAACATTTTCAAGGTAGTCCAAACAATAACGCGCCCCTTGTGCCAAAACACAGGAACTTAAATAACCCACTAAATTACCAAAACAAACTGGAAACACCTGTTGTCCCTTCTTCCGTCATGCAACCACGTGAGATGGTCACATGACCGGGCAAAGTCTATACCGTGGCGCCCTCTGCTGATCCACGCGTGACAGAACCCCCCTCCAAATGTGCTCGGTCCCCGAGCACCTTCACTCAACCCCCCTCCAACGGGAGGTCCCGGGCCCCTGGGCAGAACGTCCCCTCGCTGCCACAGGAACCGAGGCAGACC
>JAFFST010034592.1:23408-33408 GCA_022414735.1 Noturus placidus
CAGTTATAGTATGTTTTAACAAGGGGGGCAATCACTTTTTCACACAGGGCCATGATGGTTTGGATTTTTTTTTCACCTTTAATAATAAACACCTTCATTTACAAATTGCATTTTGTGTTTACTTGTGTTGTCCTTGACTATTGTTTAAATTGGTTTGATGTTCCGAAACACTTAAGTGTGACAAACACGCAAAGGAACAGGAAATGAGGAAGGGGGCAAACACTTTTTCACACCACTGTAACTCAAAGGGAGAGCCAGAAAGTAACACAGGTATGAGGACACCAGAGACATAAAGAGATCAAAGCAGCACTGGGGGAATGGAGACGCGGGCTTGAGGAAGCGGAACACCTTGTTCTAATCTTCACTGAAACCTTGTTAGATTCACTTAACTATAGCCAAGCTTGCTAGGCACTCTTCTTTTTAACTAACAGACCAAATACTAAGAACATAACCAAGTCATGGAGTGGGTTCATCCTTCTATCAATTATTTGCTACTTGCACACAGGTTAGGACACCATGATATTTACCTTCTCCAACCTTTACCAATCCCTCAGTGTCCTAAGTGCCACAGTCAGCTTTTCGATTGCAAGGGGTCCAGAAAAGTCCAGAGGAACACACCGAATGACATCTTAGACCCTTCTCTAAGGGAGGAGTTTCTTGAGAGCATCCATATAATCTGAGAACCAGATTGAGAGGAAGACTGTAGGATCGAGCAAGCTCCACCCATTGAAGATAAGAAAAAAACCCAGCATACCTGGCTTTTCCCTAAGTGTCAGGGTCAACAGCTTATTTTCCTCATCAAATAGTATTGGTACAGTCAAGAGGAACACTCATGAGTTGCAACAGACGAACTTGGATCTTAGATGTCTTCTTTAATGAGTTATTTGAGCGCACCTAGACCATCCAAGTATCAGACCAAGAGGAAAACTGCAGGGTTAAGCCACCTCTACAACCGTGAAGACTCCAGCTACCTGCAGTGGACTTTCTCAGAAGTTCTGAGATTAAGAGCGTCTATTCCTGATCAACTGGGAAGAGTATGTTCCAGAGGAACATTCATGGGATGCAGCAGAGGACTTCTCGGTTCCTTCTCTAACAAAGTAGTTTCTTTAAGAGCCCCAGTACTATCTGAGTAACAGATCAAGAGCGGCAGTTTGGGTGTTTTTGTTTCCTTGAGAACTTGATGTCAGAGGGGCGTTTTGTCAACAGGAATCACAGCAATGTACCCCTGTCTACCGGAGTTCTTCCTAACCTCCATCACTTCTAGTCATTGAAACAGTTGAAGGGTGTGTTCTCACTTTATGAACTGTGTAAAGGTGTGTTTATCATTACACTAATCCCATAAAGCGTCAAACAAATCACAGGTGCAGATGGTTTACTAAGCTTGATCTGCACAACTCGTCTGTGATGAGTGGAAAACACACTCAGTGTTCACGTAATCGTTGAAAAGTCTTGCTATTCTACCAGTAAGTCCAAAACATATCACTGGGTTTCCTAGACTGATCCCCCATGTTTCCTAGACTGATCCCCCATGATTCCTAGACTGATCCCCCATGTTTCTTAGACTGATCCCCCATGATTCCTAGACTGATCCCATGTTTCCTAGACTGATCCCCCATGTTTCTTAGACTGATCCCCCATGTTTCTTAGACTGATCCCCCATGTTTCCTAGACTGATCCCCATGTTTCCTAGATTAATCCCCATGTTTCCTAGACTGATCCCTCATGTTTCTTAGACTGATCCCTCATGTTTCATAGACTGATCCCTCATGTTTACTAGACTGACCCCCCCATGTTTCCTAGACTGATCCCCCATGTTTCCTAGACTGATCCCTCATGTTTCCTAGACTGACCCCCCATGTTTCCTAGACTGATCCCTCATGTTTCCTAGACTGACCCCCCATGTTTCTTAGACTGATCCCTCATGTTTCTTATACTGATCCCCCATGTTTCATAGACTGATCCCTCATGTTTCATAGACTGATCCCTCATGTTTACTAGACTGACCCCCCATGTTTCCTAGACTGATCCCTCATGTTTACTAGACTGACCCCCCATGTTTCCTAGACTGATCCCTCATGTTTACTAGACTGACCCCCATGTTTCCTAGACTGACCCCCCATGTTTCCTAGACTGATCCCCCATATTTCCTAGACTGATCCCCCATGTTTCATAGACTGATCCCCCATGTTTGGTTACTTTACTTACAAATATTCATGAAATGACATTTGTTGCTTTTCCAGTTACATCTGTGTTGTGGTTGTTATCTGCATTGATGTAATAAAGCTTCAGTGCATGGATAGACAAGCTTCTATTGTGTCCATCTTATAACACTCAGAGGAGACAATTTAACCAGGTTATGCGAGAATGTGAATAACCGAATCTGAAGTCTTAGCAGAAGAAGAAGGAAAAAATACCCAACAAAAAAACCCTCTTTTTATTGGTACTTGCATTACACAGCAACCATGATGTGTACTACAGTCCCATAATGCAAAAATATAAACTACATAAGGGTTAATGTGTCATTACTGAAAAGAAACCGGGTCAGAAAGATGGAGAGAGGGTCATGGGGTTGCTATAGCATGTAGCTGTGTCGGGGTCATCTGTCTATTAGTGTGATTTATATCAAACAGATACATCAATGTTCATGAAGGTGGTATTAATTGCTCATCTAAAAATCCCACTTAATTGAAACTATACTTGGAAGATCTCATTTGACTCTGTTTTGTTATGTGTCATAAATGTTTCAAAAGAGTTAGAGAGTATGGACCATAAAAGAGTTAGAGAGTATGGACAATAAAAGAGTTAGAGAGTATGGACCATAAAAGAGTTAGAGAGTATGGACCATAAAAGAGTTAGAGAGTATAGACAATAAAAGAGTTAGAGAGTATGGACCATAAAAGAGTTAGAGAGTATGGACAATAAAACAGGTAAAGGGGCATCTGATGAAGGAACAGTGTAGATATAAGAAAGAGGACTGAAGAGAGGGAGAGAAAGAGAGGGGTATCGAGAACACAAGGTTGGTGATTGACGAGGAGATGAGACAAAGCGTGGCCGAGATGGAAAATAAGCAGAGAGTATGGAGGAGAGGCAGAGAGAAAGAAAAGGAAAGGAAAGGAAATGAGAGGGAGAAAGAAATAGAGATCTCAAAGATAGAAAGAAAGAAACAACGTCGTTCCAGTTGAGAGGAGCGTTTTGCACTCTGGTCTTTCTTTCTTTAGGGTGGAGAGACCAAATCCAATGGCGAATTGTGAAGGGTGGAGATACACACAGGGTATTGTGGGGGTCACAACCTTGACTATCGATCCGAGCCTCCATAATTTCCCGGGCTTGCTGAGATCCCCCCCTCCACCTCCACCTCCTCTCTACCTGCAGAAGTACATTAGGACAGAAATCCATAAGGCAGCGCTGTTCATCCAAGCACAGGAAGAAACTGAATTAAACGTTAGAAAACAATCTGGGCACGCCGAACGGCCGATTCATCACCATCCCTGCGTGTCAGCCGGGTGGGAGGGCCACAGAGCAGGAGATGGACTCGTCCATGCTCATCTGTCAGGAAGGAGGATCTTAAACACTGATGTGGAATTTTAGACAAGGTCAGAATGACTCCAAGCCGTCAGACGGGATTGAGATTGAATAGAAATTAGATGTCGTATCATTATTCTACATGCCAAGGCGCAAAGGAACTACAGTAATCACAAGACCATTTAACTACACTCAAGAGATGATTTCAAGGCGTGACTCAAATGGTCAGTTTAACCGCACCACTCGTAGACCATTTGTGGTAGAGCCACTCGTAGATAGAGCCACTCGTAGACCATTTGTGCTAGGTGGTAGAGCGGGTTGTCCACTAATCGTAGGGTTGGCGGTTCGATTCCCGGCCCACATGACTCCACATACCGAAGTGTCCTTGGGCAAGACACTGAAACCCCAGGTTGCTCCTGATGGCAAGTTAGTGCTTTGCATGTCAGCTCTGCTCCCATTGGTGTGTGAGTGTGTGTGAATGAGACACAGTGTAAAGCACTTTGAATAAAAGCGCTACATAAGTGCGCCATTTAGATATATTTACACACGAGTCATTCATTTTCTGCTGACGTCTCAACCCAAAATATAATTGGCTCTTTTTATTGGTACTTGCATTCCACAGCCACCATGGTGTGTACTACAGTCCCATAATGCATTGTTCCACAAACCTGACCTGGAGGGCCGTCCAATAAAGTAACATAACCTCAGTTATATGTACTATAATAAGACTAAAAATCTGGCAACCATTGTGAAACCCAATGTTTAGAGTGGAACGATGGACGTTACCGATATTACACGGTGAAAGGAAGCACTGTTTCTGAGTAACCTGACATGGGGTTGACAAACATGATTGGGGCCAAAGGTTATACTCAATCACAGGGTGTAGAAGCTAAAGACTTAAGCAGGGTATACGCTATGAACTTGACCTGATTGCACATTATAAAAGAATTCTTTAGTTGTGAGTTGAGACAGCTGACGGCGACATGTGAGAAGTTTTTTGATGAAAACGTCAGTGTGAGAGAGCTGACACAACACTGATTTAAAAATCGCCAATAGGAAGATGACATAGGGTCATGTGACGGCTACAAATACAGTAACGGCGAAATGTTAATGAAACGATTGACATATCATTTTATTCCAGCCAACATGCCTGGCATCTCATAGCGTGAGTTGCAGAGCGAACACGCATGCTAACGGACAAAAGAAAATCTCTGTATAACCTGAAGAACGATTCAAAACGCCATTCGTTCATTGCCTTTTAAAGCATGTTGTCTTCAAACACATCGCTGTTACAATTCAAGGTGGCGTTGGAGGTGAAGTGCTTGATTTTATGCTAAAACAAATCCGAGTGTCATCAACAAAGCGGTGAAAATTGAAGCCATGAAATATATGACGAGACCATTTGGAAGGACATAAATATAATGAAGAGCAGTGGGCTTAGTCCTGAACCCTGCGGGAACGCCTTGTGTTACAGTGATTTGTAAAGCACTGGACGCTTATTTCCTAGCACCCAACACCTCATTAAACTTGACAAAGGCCTTCGAAATCAGGTGCAGGACTGCGTTTCAGCTAGGCGATTAAGACAGTTTGCTGTATTTCCATGACATCCTGCTGTCACACGAGCTGAAAGTTTTGATCGTCACCCTTTTGCGAGTTTACTCCTCGCTCTTTTCCAGATTGGTCTCATTTTCCACCACATTTAAAGAGGGTTGCAGTGGGGAACCTGCCAAGATGAGGGCACAAGTCCCCATTGGACGAAATGATTCTCTCTCTCTCTCGCTCTCTCTCTCTAACAAGCCTATGAAGAGGACACTAGAAATCATCTCCAGCAATTTTCGTAATGGCTTTTGAGACAGCCGCCTGCATTGTCGTGTAATGATGACAAATGACGGCTTGAAAATGCTTTGAAGACAAGAGACTAGAGATGTGAAAAGAGAGAAAGAACAAAACAGAGAGAGATAGAGAGAGAAAGAGAGAGAGAGAGAGAGAGAGAGAGAGAGAGATGCTTGCATAAATTGCTGGGGGAGTATTTTCCCCGGTTGACTGTACGTAATTGGCGTTTATTAGACTTGTTAGCTCGGGGTAACTTTTGAGCCACGGAGAGCTTTTCCAGACCCTTGATCGCTCTCTCACTTCTCTCCACAACAGGTGAAACGAAAACTAGCTGAAGTGAAACTAATCGTCTGATCGGTCCGCGGGGTTTAACCAACCGACAGAGGCTTTTCACTTACAGCGGAGGAGAGACGGCCTTCAGACGGCTCATTTAAAACAAATTCAACCGCATCACATGTCAGCTCGGAGTCAGTTTAACCGTCCAGTTCTCCCAGATGACAGAGTGCATCATAGCTATTACGGCCGCAGCTGACATTTTCCAAGCCGTGACATTTCAATGAAGCATATGGAGGTCAGAAGCTCTGTCTTCGCTAAACGCTCGGCTTTAAGGTTAATTGGCATAAACCTATAGGCAAAGAAATATAGGGCTATTGTATATCGTGAAATATCGGGGTAGTCGTGCAGAGTTCAATGCAATGTTCTGGATACCAAACCTGGAGAACCGTATATGAAAAGAGCGCTGTGACTGATTGCGAATTGTCTGTAATATTTAAGATCTAGAGCACAAACAGCTTGACGTTCAGCAATAAATAAGAAATATGGACAGTTTGTGCAATTGTAAAGATAAATACAAAAATAAATAAATAAAAAGCGCAACCTTTTATCACGACGTTTTGTCTCGGATGAAATCGATGTGTGTAAATGCAGAAAGCTTGTCGCTCGTAGCGCTGATGCCATCCTGAGATGTCGTGAGACTCCCACAGGTTTTAGGTGTGACTTACTTTCCATGTGTTTTTCGTCGCTTCGTGGTTAAACTTTAAGTATCTCGCCTGTACACAGCCGGGGAGACTAGGGATGGTGGTCTTGTGGTCTCGGCCTGTCCGACATCTTGTTCTGAGTCGAACAGCTGCATACCTGTTGTGAATCAATACGTGATATTTAAAATTCAGCACTGTCTCAGTCTCATGCTTTCTCTCTCTCTCTCTCTCTCACTCTCTCTCTCTCAGTCTCATGCTTTCTCTCTCTCTCTCTCTCTCTCTCTCTCTCGGTTTTGACATGAGAAACTCACCAACATGAGCAGACATGACCCATCGCACACATCAGCAGGAAAATCTATGTCACAATGTATTTTAAAAAACCTTCAGACTCAACTTCATTATTAATGGATGCCTCTTCTAGGAAGTACTCACGGCCGTTTCTGGGAGTCGCATCTTTTGATGAGCGGCAAAGTTTCCGATAAATCTCACAGCTTCTCTCTCTCTCTCTCTCTCTCTCTCTCACTGCCTCTCTCTCTCTCGCTGTCTCTCTCTCTCTCTCTCTCTCTCTCTCACTCTCTCTCTCTCAGTCTCATGCTTTCTCTCTCTCTCTCTCTCTCTCTCACTCTCTCTCTCTCAGTCTCATGCTTTCTCTCTCTCTCTCTCTCTCTCTCTCTCTCGGTTTTGACATGAGAAACTCACCAACATGAGCAGACATGACCCATCGCACACATCAGCAGGAAAATCTATGTCACAATGTATTTTAAAAAACCTTCAGACTCAACTTCATTATTAATGGATGCCTCTTCTAGGAAGTACTCACGGCCGTTTCTGGGAGTCGCATCTTTTGATGAGCGGCAAAGTTTCCGATAAATCTCACAGCTTCTCTCTCTCTCTCTCTCTCTCTCTCACTGCCTCTCTCTCTCTCGCTGTCTCTCTCTCTCTCTCACTGCCTCTCTGTCTGTCTCTCTCTCTCTCTCTGTCTCTCTCTCTCTCACTGCCTCTCTGTGTCTCTCTCTCTCTCTCTCTCTCTCTCTTTCCCTCTCTCTCTCTCTCTCACTGCCTCTCTGTCTCTCTCTCTCTCTCTCTCTCTCTCTGTCTCTCTCTCTCTGTCTTTCTCCCTCTCACTCTCTCTCTCTGTCTTTCCCCCTCTCTCTCTCTCTCTCTCTCTCTCTCTCTCTCTCTCTCCCTCTCTTTGTGCTTAATCCCCGATGAGGTGAGGAGCTTCGACTGGCCGTAATGACTGGAAGAAGGCTTGAAGTGAACAGAACAGAACAGACCCATGGGGGTGTTTATCTGTACAGATCCCATGTTTGAACAGTGCGATAGTGTAACATGTGACCCTTTAACTAACGTTAATGGCTGCTCCTCTAATGCCTTGCTTTTCTCCTTTGCCCTCATCGGCCCCCTTTTCCACTAATCTAGCACTTACTGGAAGTTACAGGCCAAATCCCACGACATCGCAGACAAAATTCACAGTAGCCTCGGTGCGTTTCCACGGCCGTCTGAGCAGACTTACCACCGCTCTCTCACAGCTCGATTAGAGGAGGGTTAAAGCCAAAAGTCTCTTCACTTTCTATACTTCTGTTTTTAAAATGTCATATTCTAGAGCACAAGGCTACTGAATTCTGCGTTCTGATATGTTAGAAGGTGCGGATTAGTTTTCTAGAACTAATGCGCTCGTTCTAACATGAAATCGTTTCTATAGTAACCGCTCATTCTTAGGAACATGTACAATAGACATGCTACATCTATCCGTCCTGTCAGAGATGCCCCCTCAACGCAGAGCTCTGGAGTACGCAGCGCACTCTGAAGCCCGGGTCGGAACAGCGCGCACTTCCGGGTTCATTGATATTGAATTTGTTTACGTCTTACACCTGTATCTGTTATGATTGATGTCCTGTCTCCATCCCCGTTATGTTAATGGATGTCTCCCTCACAGTAGTCACAGCTGTTCTGTATTACATTTGCTATTTAAACCCTTCGTGTGTCTATGTTCGTCGTGAAGTATAAAGTGTATAACGCTTAACTGTACATGTATCCTTCATCTCCTCCTTGAATATCGTGACACATCCATTTTCCATACCAGTTATCCTACACAAGGTCGCGGGGGAGCCTGGAGCCTATCCCAGGGGACTCAGGGCACAAGTTTGGGGACACCCTGGATGGGGTGCCAACTCAAAGCAGGGCACAATCGCACACACACACACACACATTCACACACTACAGACACTTTGGAAAAGCCCTTCAGACTACAGTGCATGTCTTTGGAATGAGGGAGGAAACTGGAGTACCCGGAGGAAACCCTTGAAGCACAGGGAGAACATGCGAGCTGGGCTGAGACCGGATTCAAATCCCCAACCCTGTTCATACATAGCTGCTACGTTATTTTTCTATAACAGCACGACACGCAGTGGTCTATTGCTTACATTTCCCAACATTAACGGTATCCTCCAGTTCCTCAGCTCTGCTATTTTAACACATTTCAGTCATCAGAAGCGTGTCAGCTATTTCATGTCCTGACTTGTGAAAAGCATGTGTGTACCTCAGGAGGGCCTTTACTGAGGTGCTGAGTGTGTGTGTGTGTGTGTGTGTGTGTGTGTGTGTGTGTAGATGGTGGTGATGTCATAGGGTTGTGTGTGAAGTGCAAACGGAAGCGTAATGAGGGGGAATGAGAGATCATGTTTATCACCTTGAGTGATAGCAAACCTGATAAAAGCCGAGCGGTCATCCTTTAAGACGGGTTTCCGTCTGCCCGCGCCCCTCTGAATAAAATCGAGTCAGGCTCTCTGGCTAATGTGCACCGCAGGTCTCCTGTAAAGTGCGGAAAAATTTATTATAATCGCGAAAGGAGCCCGGGAAAGAAAAGACGCTCGAGATCATGTTTCCGGATTTGAGCACACTGGGAAAAAAAACAAACCCGCTGTCTTTTCATTTCCTTTTGTGTATTTTCTGTTTCAAGCCTGCGTTTTGTTTTGTTTTTGTTTTTTTTTCCACGTGGAACGTGACGGACGTCTCTGACGGGAGAAGGGCCGGTACTGCTTGAGGTCAGGCGGTGATTTTATTTTCATACAGTCGGGATGGTGATGAATTTGTGTTTGAGATGCAGTCAGATACAGAAAGGGAAACAAATGAAACGTGCTGAAGGGACCTGCACGCTTCAGGGCTTTGTCCGATTCCAGGGGTTCTCATATCCTCATCTGTCACGCCGGACGAGTCGATGTGAGAGACAGAGAGCGAGAGAGAGCAGCTGCTCTGATAGATTAGTCTGTCTCAGAATGGACTGCTTCTCAGCCTTGTAAATATGTGACAAATGACGGCGCAAAAAGTATCGATTCCAATCTCATCGAAGCAGCACAAAACTCTGCTGAAGCTCTGTGTGTGTGTGTGTGTGTGTGTGTGTACTGTATATATGTGTGTGTTAATGGAAGCCTTACGTTGTAGGAATGTTTCTCTCACAACATAGTATCACTAACATGTATTGGGATGGCGCATATTTCATTTAAATGCTAACACGCGTACATACAGCGATTAATACGTTTCCGAAACCTTTTAAAGAGAGAAATGTTCCATATCTTACGTCGTCCATATTGAGAATCCTGCATTATTACGAAGTCATTAGTCCTGATATTGATCGTGTTAAATCCTTCTGTACAACATTTACATTTATT
>JAFFST010034592.1:55192-73124 GCA_022414735.1 Noturus placidus
CGGACAACCCGCTCTACCGACTGAGCCACACCCGCCACAGATTGTACACCTGTACAAACATATACGACGATATATGTGAAATGTATAGCAATGACTTCACAATTAGAACCAAATCAATTAATTATATAAATACATCAAATAAAAGGGGTGCATGGTGGCTTAATGGTTAGCATGTTCACCTCACACCTCCAGGGGCGAAGTTTATGTTCTCCCTGTGCGTTGGGGGTTTTCTCCGGGTACTCCGGTTTCCTCCCCCAGTCCAAACACATGCATGGTAGTCTGATGGGCGTGTCTAAAGTGTCCGTAGTGTATGAATGTGTGTGAGTGTGTATGTGATTGTGCCCTGCGATGGACTGGCACTCTGTCCAGGGTGTACCCCGCCTTGTGCCCGATGCGTCCTGGGATAGACTCCAGGTTCCCCATGACCCTGATAAAGGAGTAAGCGGTAGAGGATGGATGGATATCAAATAAACCACTGTGTTATGCCGCTATAGTAAAATAATCCACGTCAAGCTAACGAGTTACTGTTACTACCCTGAGTCTTTTCCCATAGCAGCACTTCCTGAAGTGTTTGATCCCTCTTACACCACTGCCAACAATGACAGTTTTGAAAGTATACATCATACTTTTTATCCATTTATTGCTACATTTAACGGCTGCAGCGCTGACACTGGAGACTCCTTCCATCAATGCGACGTAAAGACGTTCCTCGTTACAGAAAACGTCACCAAATGTTTGCACCCATTTTTTTAACCCGTTGAAACAAATCCCTGTGAATGTGCTGTTACTATAGAAACATTAGGACACGCGCACCTTTGTAGTCTTTAGGATGTCATATTTAAGCTGAAGACTTTTCTTAGTGCCGATAAATGATCACGCGCCTCAATGCACGCACTAGCCTATGTATTCACAGCTCAGTGTGTGGCAAACAGCTTGTGTAGAGCGCATTAAGCTAATCAATAGCCTGTGCCATATTCCACACTGCAGTCAGAGCCTGTGGGAGCAGCTGTGTATCGGAGCCTCATTACGGAGGCCGACACGTCCCGGATGTCCCCCTGCCAGGAGCGGCTCTGGACGCGGAGAACTCATCGATGACCTCCTTCGTTCTCCGATGCCTTGGCATCACTTCCATCGATTGCTCAGCGCAGTTTATCATTTTTAGAAACAGACAGCGTGACGTGGACTTCCTCTAGAGCGCCATGCGGAGGCTAAGCTTTCATAAGTCCTCTAATGAACCACTCGCTTCGAACAGGCCTCGTTTTAAGAGTACAAGCTGAGAGAGAGAGAGAGAGAGACAGAGAGAGAGAGAGAGAGAGAGAGAGAGAGAGGGAAGTTCCTCTGAATGTTCCTCTAATGGTTCCTAGTGATGGTTTGATCCGTCTGACAATTTTTTTTTTTTTTCACGATGTTCCTCAGACCACCCTGTTTAATTACATTTAAAACAAAAAGCTGCAGAATTATTAGGAGACTGTCACACACACACACACACACACACACACACACATACACACACACACACACACACACACACACCACACACACACACACACACACACACACATGCACACACACACACACACACACACACACACACACACACACACACACACACACACACATACACACACACACACACACACATACACACACTCACACACACACACATACACACACACATGCACACACTCCATCATACATCATCATACATCACTCTGACCTTACAGAGCCCAGCGTGCGCCGAGGACAACGTGGCCTTCCAGAGGTTTATCCTGGACATGCTGTAAATCTGTGGTTCTCTCCAAGAAAACACACACACACACACACACACACACATTTATGTCCTTACAGAGACATGCTTTAGTTGTATTTATGTAGCTAATCAGCGGTTAAGCTTATGAATTGTTAAAGACTTTAAGAAGCAGTAGAGGTTTATAAGCGTGCCGATGGGGCGACATTTCAGCCGTGTGCTTCAGCGTTCTAGCTTTCTGAATAGCATAAAAATGATATGGTAACGTACATTTTTACCAAAAAGAAAAAAAGGGTTCCTTGCTAGTTCTTCTGGGTAACCCATGGCGTTCTGTGTAGAACCCAACAGCAATAGAAGCCCTTTAGGAAACTAAGAGGGGGGGGAGGGGCAATACACATTTTTCTTGTTTTACATTTATTTAGTAAAGCCTTGCTTTAGAACCCTACAACAATGGACTCGCTCTTCAGAACGTCTTCCCTTTTAAGTAGCCTCCCCCTCCTTTAGCACCACTGACTGAGTGAAGCAGATGGAATGAATGATGAGCGTTTAATCAGAGCTGGGAGACGCTTCATTATGAAGTCACTGCTTACATCTCCACACACACTTGTAAATGTTCTATGTGCGTGTGAAAGCTTCGCCGTTTGTCTTTATAGACCTGCGGCACTGGCAGTGTCATTAGCGTTAGCGCTCATTGTGCTAATTGAGGCTTGTTTTACGGCCAGGATGCTCCACGCTGCTGACGAAACAACAAATCCGGCGCTGAGGAACCGAGCGAAAGAGATGAAACGAGAACATGGAGGGATTCTTATACTAAGTGATTGCGTTCGATAAAATCCAGACCAAGCACACATGTATAAAAATCCCATAGCAACAGGCTAAGAGAACTGTAATATTTAACAACGTAAATTTAACATTTGTAACAATTTGCCTCATACAATTCATATCAAAAGGGGCGGAGTTTGCGCTCAAATATTTCCTTACAACTTCATGGGTATAAAAACAAAAATAAAGTCCAGGAGGAATTTCTCATGAGTTTTCTTTCTGTTACTCACAACATCAACATGTCCACGAACTCAAAATCTAGAACCTTGAGGGTTCTTTGGTTGCCTCTCTTGAAGACCCAGAGAAGGTCTTGTGTAGATGGAATACAGCAGAGGGGTTCCTTATTCAAAATGCTTCCAGGTAGAACCATGTTAGGAAGCGAAGAACCTTCATCTGTCAAAGAACAAACTGTCCTTATTTGTTGTTTGTTTTATATCTCTGGAGAACCTTTCTGGAAGCTAGAGTAAGAACCTTCAACTGTCCATAAAGAGAGAGGAAGCTGCAAGTTGAATCAAGTAGAACTCATTTCGGAAGTAGATTCCATGTAGAACCCTTTCCCGAGTGTAGAAATGGTCCAGTGATGTTTTCAGCTGCGAGATCCTCGACGCTATACGCATCTTAAAGGTTCAATACAAAACTCTACAGCAGTGTTCTCCTTCCAGAAGGAGTTCCAACTGGAACCACTGGAGGAACCTGATAACCCTGAACTGTCCAAATAATGCTTTTATTAAAGATGCAAGTTAACAATAGAACAATTGAGCACAAAGAACAACAGAACTAATGATTGATCATTTCTTCAGTCTTAGAACATTTTGAATACTTGATGGAACCCTTAAAGATCCTTTACAGAATCCTAGAACCAGAGGGTTTACTTTTCAGATCGGCGAAGAAGGCTTAACTGTGTATAAATGGTCCATGGTGGTTTGTATGGCAAAGTTCTTGATGTATATGCTCCTTATAAAGGTTCCTACAACAGGGTTTCCAATTCACAGTTTCAGCTAGAACCAATTTAGGACACAAATAACCCTTAGTAGAACCTTTTTTTTTCAAAAGTACTAATCGGTTATCCCTTCGTAGGAACCATTAAATGTTGTGTGTAGTGTCCTTCCTTATCTGAGCAACTTCCAGGTCGAATCCTAAACGAAGAACCATTTAATGTTGAAATAACTCTTTTTTTTAAAGAGTGTATAAATAGTTCCAAGTTGTCTAAGCAGTGAGCTTCTTGACCTTGATGCTCTTTAAAGGTTCTATGTAAAACTGTACCACACGGTGCTTTCCTATGGGCGGCTGTGGCTCAGTCGGTAGAGCGGGTGGTCCACTAATCCACTAATCGTAGGGTTGGTGGTTCGAATCCCGGCCCGGGTGATCCCATGCTGAAGTGTCCTTGGGCAAGACACTGAACCCTAAGTTGCCCCCGATGGCAAGTTAGCACCTTGCATCGCAGCTCTGCTACCATTGGTGTGTGAGTGTGTCTCATTTGTAAGTTGCTTTGGATAAAAGCGTCTGCTAAATGAATAAATGTAAATGTATCAGAAAGTGTTCCAAGAAGAATGTATTTTAGGAGGCTAAGAACCCTTCATTATAGAATGAACGCTTGGAGAACTTCGGATTTCTAAGGGTGTACTAAGTACCGAAAGCAGTTAAAATGTAGAACATCTGACTGGTTCTAGATATGAAGAATTCTTCATGGGTTCCTCAAGGGATCATAGGATAATTAAGGATACTTTGTGGATAATTAGGGTTTCTTTTCAGAGTGATTGGCTGATCAGCTTCTCGAAAGGGTTCTACTTGGACACAGCTGATTAGTTTCACTTTGAAAGTCTCACTTATAAGGTTCTTTAGACAGTTGGAGGTTCTTTCGTTCAGCTTTATGAGATCTGTGGCTGTGTGTGGGGGTTTTTGTCTTGTATGTGTGCAGGTGATAGTGGAATCTGAGAGTCAAATATTTGCGTGGAACTCTCAAGACGGTGATGTCCAATCAATGGGATACATATTGGGAAACATCATCCCAACACACACACACACACACACACACACACACTCAGACAATAAAATATGCATGAGTCCAGAGTGTTAATATGTTACATGTTGGATATTCAGATGATTCACGCTGGATGTTTGTTCAGTTCCATCTGAGCATCAGCTGCCACAATTCAATAAATATTATCGATTTGCTCACCAGCTGTCAATCTCAGAAGAGAGAGAGAGAGAGAGAGAGAGAGAGAATTAGATAGAGGTGTGATGGACAGAGAGAGGATTGGACGGTCCCTTTTTCCAACACGGAAGCCTCATCTCTGAAATGAGGCGAGATGAGATGGCGCAGGCGGATAAGGGTAATTGATGATTGTTTCAGCATCGAGAAGATGGGGGGAAAAAGACCTCGGAGAGGAAGTGGAGGAGAAAAACCAGGAAGGAGGAGAAAGAGGAGGAGGAGGAGGAGAGGGTCAGAAAAAACGAAAGAGGAATGAAAGAAAACCTTTGTGGCTGTCGTCGTCCTCTGCTGAGTCCGGCTATAGGCTTTACATTGGGGCTCGGCTTCAAAGTCCAGAAAAACAAATATGCAGGACCTTTAGATTAAAATGTCAGCGTACAGCAGGCATTGATTTCCCCCTGAGCTCAGAGTGAGGAGACGTGCGGCGCCCGGTGCCGTATAGAACCGTTTTTATCGCTGTCATTATAAATATCTGAGATCCAAGAGGATGAAATTCCCACAGTGATCCAGTGAATTTAACTCAAGCTGTATTTGGGGGAAAAGCTGTGATAAACACAACTGATCATCATTTATCAGGAAAGCGTCCAGGTAGAACCCATTTAGAATGCTTAGAACCCTCAACTGTCTGGAGGACCCACCCAAAAAAAACAAAAAAAAAAAGCAATAGGTCTGGAACATTACACTTGGTTTTATCCCAGTGGAGAAACTCCTGAAGGTTCTATGTGAAACTCTACAGCAGTGTTTTTCTTTTCAGAGTTCCAGGTAGAACCCGTTTAGGAAGAAAATAACCCTTACTTATCCAAACGCCGAAATAACCCTTATTAGAACCTTCATAAGTTAACAACAAGACAAGCAATGTATACTTTCTTTACTACATTTTGAATCTTTAAAGGTTCTTTGGTTGTCCATCTAGCAGACCCCTTGAAGGTTCTACATAGAACCTTACAACAGAGTTTTTGCTTACCATAGAGGCTTCCAAACAGAACATTCAATCTGTTTTTCATCCTCCTGAAGGTTCTAAGTAAGTCTTCCCTTTCAGAGAGGGTTCCAAGTAGAACCTGTTTTAGATGCTAATAACCACTAATTATCCAAATAGCCCTTAGTGGAACCCTTGTAAGTTGTAAGTTATATAATGTTGGTGGAACCAGCAATATATCACTTTTACACTTTAATACACAATGTCTAAACGTTGTTCAGTTGTCCCTCTGAGAGAACCATTATAGGTTCTGTGTAGTACCCAACAGCAGAGCTTTTCTTTATCCGAAAGAACTCCAAGCAAAACTCTGTTAAGAAGCTTAAGAACCTTCCATGTGCTGAAGAACGTTTTTTTTTTTTTTTTTTTTCCCCCCAAGAGTGTCTAAATGATATACGGTTGTTTTAGCTGTGAGATTCTCAAAGGTTCTACATAAAACTCTGCAGCAGTGTGTCCTTTTCAGAGAACGTTCCAAGAAGAACCCTTTTGAAGTGTTATTTAGCTGATAACATTACACTATCTCACTCCGAGAGAGAGAGAGACAGAGAGAGAGAGAGATAGAGAGAGAGACAGGAGAGAGAGAGGGAGAGAGAGAGAGAGAGAGAGAGAGAGAGAGAGAGAGGAGAGAGAGAGAGAGAGAGACAGCAGAGAGAGAGAGAGAGAGAGAGAGAGAGAGAGAGAGAGAGAGAGAGAGAGGGAGAGAGAGTGAGAGAGAGATAGAGAGAGAGAGAGAGAGAGAGAGAGAGACAGCAGAGAGAGAGAGAGACAGCAGAGAGACAGAGAGAGAGACAGCAGAGAGACAGAGAGAGAGAGACAGCAGAGAGAGAGAGAGCCGGTTCTGCAGTGGAAATCCTCTCGGTGTGAAGTGGGATGTCATGAGACTCTGCAGATTGGTGAGATTGCTCCTCTCGGCTCTCCATCCTGAGCTAATGGAGAGCCTCTCTTTCTGTGCACAAATCCAATTAAAGCAGGAGATTTGGTGTTGATAAATGACCTCCATCTACACAGCACCGCACAGATCCTTCATTTCTAAATATATATTATCGCTCGTTCCATCGAGAGAAGAACTGGGACTCTCCTAGGATAAAAAAAAAACGTCTTGCTGTGATTGGTTGGTTAAGAGAGGGGTCTCAGATTGTGCTATGTCATCATGCGCGCGCTGTTTGGACGAGGAATGCCGATCCAAAAGCAGACATCTGTTTAGTTTTCTTGGTTTTTATAATAAAGAATTGTTATGAAACGTGTGTTTGTGTGACTTCATGAACAGCGATAGTGTGTTTCATCTTCAGCAAGCTCTTTATGCTGGTTAGGATTGTGGTAGACCATCCCAGGAACACTGGAAGGAATACCACCTGGCTGGGACGCCAATCCATCAGATAGCACCACCAGACTCATTCACACCTAGTGGTAGTTTATAGTCACTAATCCACCGACCTTGAACATGGAAATTGGAACGAAACCAGAGAACATGGAGGAAACCCAGATGATCTCAGGAAGAACATGAGAAAGTCCACACAGACACTAAGCTGAGCTCGGGATAGAACTGGTTGGAGAAGAAGCTATGCGCTGTACTCCCATTGCCATTGCCGTGTAAAGCCTGGAACCGATTAAAGATGAATGTGGATGTTCCGCAACGTAACTATAAATGGATATTGGTAAACGAACATTGCAAACTTGGAGAAATCGCTGTGGTGGAAGACGAATATAACACTTTGGGACATGCAGTTATTGGAAAATAATCCACTTCTGGGTATTAATGGTCGCATCACATGACCCCATGGTGGATTATTTTCCTATGGTGGTATAAACAATATACACACTGAGGTTCAGGGCGTGTTTGTTTTCAGTGTGTATTACTGTGAGTGCCTCGACACACTCGGGAACACCTTGAGGTTCACGACTTGTGGCTGGTGGTCATCAAAATAACCATAAATATCAGCGAGAGACGAAAGGAGTCAAATCTGGGCGTTTTATACGAGCTCCTGCGGTTGCTCCGCTGCTCTGGCAACCAGAAATCATCTACTATCTTTCCTCTACCCTTGGAAAGCCTCATCTATTTCTCCATCGGACACCGTCAAGGGCCAATCCCGCTATCTGATGTCGAGGCCTCCGGTTATTAATAAACGTCAGGCAGAATTGATGTATTTTCCCTCTGGAAAGGATCCACAGCCTGAGGGAGATGCATCGCTATGCGTGGAAATGCACGGAAACAGAAGGGTTTCTTATGAAAAGATTTCCATCATTGCTCAGGACCCTTGTGCGGGAAATGCATATTTATTTTAGTGAGATCTTCTGTACAGGAAGTGAATGACAGAGAGAGAGAGAGAGAGAGAGAGAGAGAGAGAGAGAGAGAGAGAGAACGCATGAGAGAGGGAGAGAGAGTGAGAGAGAGAGAGAGAGAGAGCATGAGAGAGGGAGAGAGAGGGTCTTTTTGGAGATTTAAATTTTGCAGTTCCCGAGTGAGAAATGAGTCCTCTATATGTTCAAAGAGCAATATTTAATAAAGCACTCCTGCATATTTTTTGTGTCTGCATGTGTGTCGCTGTTCATCAACAAGAAAGGCTGGGCGTTTAATTAAAGTGCCTCCTGCTCGTTCAGAGGAGCGCTGAGTGGACTGAACCATCAGGAATATGCTTACTGTAGATAAACAACGACGTAAAATAATCCACGATGTAGTGGTGTAATAAGGCGGAGTTACTGTTACCACCCTGAAGTGCTTTATTCCTTGTATGCCACAGCGAGTACATTCCATCCATCCATCCATACATCCATTTTCTGCCCTGTTTCTCCTGCACAGGGACAGTCACAGGGAGGCTGGAGCCAGGGAACTGGGGGTCTGTGCGCGGGACACCTTAGACCGGGTGCCAACCCATCGCAGGACACGCACTACGGACCATTTAGACACGCCAATCAGTCTACAGTGCATGTCTTTGGGCTGGAAGAGGAAACCGGAGTACCCGGAGGAAACCCCTGAAACACAGGGAGAGCATGCACACCGGGTGGAGGTGCAGCAAGTACATGTTTTACTTGGTACCTCATACTTTTTTTTATCCATTTACAGTTACAATTAATGCTGTGGAACGTCCACAAAACTAATTCATGTTCTCACTTACACCAGCCTCTGGGAAACTCTTCAGTCCTGAAGGTTTCGTTAAAGTTATGGCTTTACGACCGACTGACACTGGAGACTCCTTCCATCAATGCTAAATAAACGTCACCTTATTTTAAGGAAACTTCACCATATCGATGTTAACACGTTTTTAATCCGTTTATTATGGGGCATGCGGAGTTATTCATATAACTGACCTGGACCAAGATAAAGTGCTTACTGAAGATTCTTGTTGAAAGTGAACTTTCCTCAACCTCACTGTTTGGTGTAGGTTCAGTTGCCAATTAGTAACAATTAGTCCATCCATCCATCCATCTTCAACCGCTTACTCCTTTTCAGGGTCACGGGGAACCTGGAGTCTATCCCAGGGAGCATCGGGGACAAGGTGCCAGTCCATCGCAGGGCACAATCACATACACACTCACACACACATTCATACACTACGGACACTTTAGACACGCCCATCAGTCTAACATGCATGTCTTTGGACTGGGGGAGGAAACCGGAGTACCCGGAGGAAACCCCCGACACACGGGGAGAACATGCAAACTCCGCCCACACATGGCCCTGGCGGGACTCAAACCCCGGACCCTGGAGGTGTGAGGCGGACGTGCTAACCACTAAGCCACCGTGTGCCCAGTAACAATTAGTGTTACTGGTTAATCTGGGAATTTAATACTGATGATTGAAACATATCCGACAAAGGCTACACCTGAGATACGCCTGAGGTTGAGCATCTGGTTATAAGTTGGTGAGGAGGGATGAAGAAAATGAGCGATGAAGAGGTAGGGACATGGAGACCTTCTTTCCACTGTGAGTCAATAATCAATGGATTATTAACAGGAGAGTCCATGTTCATTTTCAGGGGTTTAGTGGACCCTATCCCATTCTTCACCAGATCATAACTCATTTACACCCAACACCTTTCTCGTTATAGATCTGAGTTGGACTGGAATTTGCCGGGATCATTCTGGGCACGCTGATCTTCATCTCCTGCCTGTACGCTTGGGTGCCTCTTTTTAAGAAGCTCTGATGCAGGGCTCATAATAACGCTGGGCTCTTTTTCATCCGCCCAAGAGCTCCTAGTCATGATCGGCATTTCTGAAGACGATGGCCGTGAGGATTATTTAGAAAATGGAGTCATTTGTGTGAAATCCCAACTTCCACTTCTCTCTGGATGTCGGACCTGGGGAAGCTGATTAGATCAATTATCAATCTTCCCGATTAAAGCCTCGTCGTGTTCTGAAGGAAAGGAGAACGTCAGGAGAGTTTCCTGCTTAATTCCACATGATGCTCAGACCATTGTAGAGTAATTTGAGCGGAACAAAGATGGCTGCCGTGATGTACTGTATAACATGCAATGTAAACTAGCCAGTTTTATTCCCTCCATTCGGAACGACACTCCGCTTAGACAACATGTTGCTCGTATAAAATCGTGTCTTTTCTTCCTGAGTTTTCAGAAGGAAATGTCTTCCCTTCATTTTTCTGCTCATCAATCTGTGTCGTTCGCGACTTTGTCGTCCGAGCCATAAAAGCTCGATTTTTAGACATTTGAGAAAGACACGTTCATTTATTGTGTAACTTTTCGTTGTGCTGCAGAGCGCTTCCTGTGGCAGACCGTCTCGTTATCATAATCTCTCGCTGATTATTGATTTTTGATTATGGCTGCATCGGCTTCGGTAGACGCGGGGAGGTTTCTGTGGCTTATAATTTGACGTGGGGCCAGAGGCCCGGGCCGCATATTGATGAGTGCCACTCGGTTCACTCCGTCATTCTCTATCTGCTGATCGGCGGTGTACGGTGGCCTGTAAGTGCAAAACAAGGTGACAGACTAAAAACAGTCATCAGAAACACCTCAACATGAACTCATGAACATGAACAGTGGAACAAACTCTGGCCCGGTGATAGTACATCATCACCTGCTACATCAAATATCTCAGGAATAGCATTAAGAGATGTTAATTAAACAATAAATATGACAAAATGTGGAAAAACACCAACAAGGTTCACTGGACTGACGAATGACGTGGAGGTGGAGGTGTTCTCCAACAATTGCAAATACAGTGCAATTATCTTTCCTTGCGATAAGTCATGTGATGCAACGTGTCCAATCAGCACCTAGCATGTGATGGTTAATAAGGACCTCCCATTTCTGTTTCGAGATATTAGCTGAATTCGGGGGCGGCTGTGTCTCAGTCGGTAGAGCGGGTTGTCCACTAATCCACTAATCGTAGGGTTGGTGGTTCGAATCCCGGCCCGGGTGATCCCATGCCGAAGTGTCCTTGGGCAAGACACTGAACCCTAAGTTGCCCCCGATGGCAAGCTAGCACCTTGCATGCAGCTCTGCTACCATTGGTGTGTGAGTGTGTCTCATTTGTAAGTCGCTTTGGATAAAAGCGTCTGCTAAATGAATAAATGTAAATGTAATGTAAATGAATTCACGCTATGTCGTAGTTGCCATGATTACGACACTCCGACTTGTAAACAGAGTTCACATCCTCGTAGAACTCGTAATTACAACTTAATTGTGAACTGGGAATTTTCTGAGAGCTCCGAATGTACAGTACCACCTGACGTCATGCGGAGACACTCAAAATGGCGCTGGCTTCAGCAGTAAAAAGTAATAATCGTAATATTCCTGTGTAATAATTTGTATAATTGATTATTATTAAAATTTGAAATCTGTTGTCAACATCATCATCTCACACGGATTCGACTAGTTCCCAGTCCGAGGACGTGAACAGCTCCGGGTAGAACGTCAGGGGTGTAATTACGGTAATTCCGACGTGGCGTGAACGCCAGCGTTAACGTCATCAGGTCAGGTCATGGTTACACGTGTACAGAGACAGGGACGTACAGAGAGCTCCTCGGATGTTTTAATTTGATGCCTAACTTTAATTTAACTCCATTTTCTTGAAACATTTTCTTGTGGTCACAATAATGAATATGAGAAGGACAGTACTGACACAACCTGACGGGGTTTTATTTCTACATTCATTCAAATCATTACAACAAAACGGCATCTTTTAGCGGAGAGATGAATCCGAAGAAAGACAATTGAAACCTTATGAAATGTTCTGTATTGCCATCCACGGATGTAGTGACACGCCCACTGTGTGTCACTTACTGTAAAAGTCAGTAAAAACATTCATTTCACAATTAAATTTACATTTGGCAGCAGGCCTCTGATTTCCATAAAACTGCAGCGCTGCTTGCTGAACTGGCTTTTTAGGCTCCCAGCTTGTCATTTTTTGCCTTCTGAATCTCATTTTAAAAAGATAAATCGAGATTTTAATGATCTTATATCACAATTTTTTATTCAAGTCACTCAGGCTACAGGACTATTTGCCATATTAGTAAAGAAGCGGCGAGGTACTGGATGTATGTAGTAGAACTATAGTCGCGATCTGGAAAAGCGGGTCGATTGTTATTCTGTGCAACGACTCTGCAGCTTGTGCTGAATGGTGCAGATGCTTTCGGATTCGTTTCGGATTATTTATTTCGGGGGGGGGGTTAAGGCAAATAGGTGTATGGCCGAACAGTGTAACACAGACTATCACAGCAAGCCTAACTCTTTGTAAACATTTTATAATTTTCTACAGTCTCGGTCTTTTAATATATAATATAATGATGGCAGTGGTGCAGTTAAGGCTTGGCGGTTAAGGCTCTGGGTTACTGATTGGAAGGTCGGGGGTTAAAGCCTCAGCACTGTCAAGCTGCCACTTTTGGGCCCTTAAGCAAGCCCCTTAACCCTCTCTGCTCTAGGGGGCGCTGTGTCATCTCTGACCCAAACTTCCTGTCATGCTGGGGTATGTGAAGAAAAGAATTTCACTGTGCTGTACTGTATATGTTTTTTAAGGTGGCTTAGTGGTTAGCACGTCCGCCTCACACCTCCAGGGTCCGGGGTTCGAGTCCCGCCAGGGCCATGTGTGTGCGGAGTTTGCATGTTCTCCCCGTGTGTCGGGGGTTTCCTCCGGGTACTCCGGTTTCCTCCCCCAGTCCAAAGACATGCATGTTAGGCTGATTGGCGTGTCTAAAAGTGTCCATAGTGTGTGTGTGAGTGTGCCCTGCGATGGACTGGCACCCTGTCCAGGGTGTACTCCGCCTTGTGCCCGATGCCTCCTGGGATAGACTCCAGGTTCCCACTAATGAGACACCAAAGTCGCTTTTATCCAAAGCGACTTACAAATGAGACACACTCACACACCAATGGTAGCAGAGCTGCATGCAAGGTGCTAGCTTGCCATCGGGGGCAACTTAGGGTTCAGTGTCTTGCCCAAGGACACTTCGGCATGGGATCACCAGGGCCGGGATTCGAACCGCCAACCCTACGATTAGTGGAATAGTGGACAACCCGCTCTACCGACTGAGCCACAGCCGCCCTTATATATATATATATACAACTCTGCTAATATTACAAAAAGGTTAGTTAGGAGAAGAGCCAGTGGTGTCGGTATACCCATCTGCCTGCTGAAGCGAGATGGCTACAGGACTATTTTACGGCAGACTCGAGTCGGACATTTAAGTAGGAAAATTCCCGCGACGTTCGCGCGATTAGCTTGCTACCGTTTTGTGCACGCGCACGTGTAATTTTGAATTCAAACGCTTTTTGTATGATCGTATAATCGTATATTAATTAACGTTGAGAGCGACACTTTTAAAATCGTTTAACAAGGGGGCAGGGGCTCGAGCCCCCAGAGCGCCCTCTTCTGCACGGCCATGTACAGACATGATTTCCATTGTGTTCTGACACTCGTCTTAAACGTGGAAGGGGGAAGAATGATCAGTTATACACCAAGCAGGTTTAGTAGGATTTGAAAAAAAAATTCACTACAGCGTCATCGTTCGTTCCAGGCGCAGGACGCTAAACCACAGACGTCAGGAGTCAGCAGTGTGATGTTTATTTATTTATTTATTTATTTATTTATTTTTTGAGGTCCATTTACACCGTACTGCTGCTGCGTTTTTGCTGAGATCAGCTCCTTTGGGCTGTAATTGGGTTTTCAAAAAAGGGGGAGGATGGAAAGTGGACACACAGCCACTCGTTCGATGGACGCTTCATCCAGAACACCATGTGTATTTAGCGTTCGCCGCTTCGGGTCACTGAAAATGAAGCTTTTCGAAAAGTTTTCAAACTGTATTTTCAATGTTTATCTTTGCTTTGCTTTTGTTTGTTTGTTTGTTTGGGGGGGGGTTAGCTATTTTGGTAGTCCATCTTGGAAGAGTATATTTGCTTAACTTTAGTGTAAGGTTATCAGAGTTAAGGTTATAAGTGTACAGATTATCTGACCTGATAGAGTATGGTAAATTATCCATCCATCCATCCATCTTCTACTGCTTACTCCTTTTTCAGGGTCACGGGGAACCTGGAGCCTATCCCAGGAGGCATCGGGCACAAGGCGGGGTACACCCTGGACAGGGTGCCAGTTATGGTAAATTATCACAGCGTAATTCATTTACATGTGTGTTAGCTAGGCTAGCACAGATTAGCTCACTTGAAATTGGTCTAAAATAATTTAGTAAAGCAGCAGCTGACTATTGTACTGCACGCTAGGCTAGGCTAGAAAAGGTTAGCTCACCTTGCAAAACATCCAAGGTTAGCACAGATTAGCTTGTCTGGTTGAGCATTTTGGATTAGCAAAAGCTGGCTACTAAATTCTAGCCTAGAAAGAGTTAGCCGTTAGCTGATTTGACATAGAACTGCTGAATAGCTGTAGAACAAACTGGATTAGAAAATGATGGCTATACTAGTTGTACAGTTTTAGCACAATTTATTTGACCTGTCAGAGCCCGCTAGTTTATTTGAGGTTAGCCTCCTTATTCCAGGCTGGTTATTGCAAAGCTAAAGTTGGGTGCAGTTTTAGAGGCTGTTTGACTTGTCCACATTCTGTTAGCAGCAGCTGTGGTCTTTGACTCTTTTGGGGGTTTTTTTATGTGGTGTTAGCGCTTGACCTTCTCCTCGGCACTGTGCATTCAGGTTCTGCTGTGATGAAAATTCATCCCCGCAGATTGATTAAACTTTAAAATGTGGTTTTTGTGTGCATGTTAGAGGCCAGAGTTGGCCTGTAGATAATAAAGTCTTTCATGCAGTGCGTGCTAACAGGCAGCGGGATGCGTTTTCAAGCGCCTCGGCTTCTCTCTGTAGCGAGTTTGCCGACGGCGGTGTGAATCAGAAAGATCTCACGCTGACACCTGAAGCCGTGCTGTCTAGTTTCTGAAGCTTCTCACAGATTACAGCTTTGGGAGCGGAGGTGTGTTCAGGAACACCGCTATATGCTATACGATCTTAGCTAACATGGCACGCTACTTCTAAACTGCTGACTTGGTGAGATTTTTCAAGCCTCTGATGGGTTTAGGTGGGTTTGTATATAGCGAAAAACAGCTAATTGCCTGAGGCTAAAGCTCTGCTAACCCAACACAAGGCCGCTTCATGGGTGATCTCCTCACCACTTAGCCCCCCTGCTGGACCACTTGGACCAAGCCAAGGGCGAAAACGAATAATCAACATCACAAGCATGTCTCCAAATCCCAGCCGGAGTAAATCTGTCCAGGATACTGACATTTTAGAGCTGATTAATTCAGACGTTCCCATCCACGTTCATCCTTCTATGAGGTGGGGAAAACCGTTCTGAAGGGATACTCCAAGGGCAGTTGTTAAACTCCATCTGTAAACAATTTCTGATTATAGCACGAATAACTACAGCACAAATACTGTATATAAGACTGGGAGGTGACATGAAGAACGTTGATTATCTCGTTACAGCGGCACCTGTTAGGGGGTGGGATATATTTATTAGGCAGCACGTGAACGGTTAGTTCTCGAAGTTGACGTGTTGGAAGCAGGAAAAATGGGCAAGAGTACGGGTCAGAGCGTCTCCAAAACAGCAGGTCTTGTAGGGTGGGCAGTGGTTTGTACCTACCAAAAGTGGTCCAAGTGGACTGGGTGCATGTGTGTGGCACCAGGATGCACTATGTGAAGAAGGCGAGCTGGTGGAGGAAGTGTGATGCTCTGCGGAATGTTCTGCTGGGAAACCTCTGGTCCTGGAATTCATGTGGGTTTGACACGTACCATCTACATAAACACTGCTGCAGACCGAGTACACGTCTTCATGGCAGTACACGTCTTCCTCTTTCAGCAGGATGACGCTCCCTGACAAACTGCAAAATCTGTTCAGGAACGGTTTGAGCAACATGAAAGGGTTCAAGGTGTTGACTCGGTTGACTGTGTTTTATATACACAGTGTGGCGTGGTGTGTGTGGGGGGGGCTTGTGATGCATACAGTGAGTGTGTGTATTTACCATCATCTGTATTTGTGTGTGTGTGTGTGTGTGTGTGTGTGTGTGTGTGTGTGTGTGTGTGTGTGTGTGTGTGTGAGAGTTATCGATTGCAGTGTTGATGTGAGAAGTCCCTGCTGTGTGTGTGCGCAGTGGCTAGAGGGAGCTCTTCTCCTTCAAACAATAGTCACATGCAATAGAAAACACACGCGCACACGCACTCGCACAAACACACACAAACACAATGTCTACGTCTGGATTTTCAGCATCACCTGCTACATTGTTTCTCTGAAGAGGTGGAAAGGAAGAAGCGATGGAGACAGAGAGGGGGGGGAGAGAGAGACAGAGAGAGAGAGGGAGAGCGCAGCCTCTTTCAGCCATCGTGGCCATTTGGAGCTTTCCCCAGGAGAGAACGGAGAGAAAGAGGAGGAGGAGGAGGAGGAGGAGAGGCTTTGGCCAAAGTCGCTCAAGACAGAGGAAACAATAGGATGGACAACATGATGATGAAAGGTGTGTGTGTGAGACGGTGTGTGAGACGAAGTCATTGTGCTGTCAGTTACCCCGTCCTCCGTCTACACGAGAGCAGGTGGCAGACACAAAGAATGTCTGTGTGTGTGTGTGTGTGTGTGTGTGTGTGTGTGTGTGTGTGTGTGTGTACATTATAACAAGTGTAAACTACGCCGCTGTTGGATTGTGGATTCTGATTGGTCAGAAACACAATGTTTATATTAACACGTTATGGTTTCTATAGCAATAGCTCACTCACAGGGACGTGTACAGCAGACAGATTAAAACATCGTTGTTACGGTGACGTTTTCTGTGAGGAGACGTTTATATGTGTAACGTGAAAGGAAGGAGTCTCCAGTGTCGGCTGAAGCTGGAACTTTTCACCTGGACATTTCCACGGCGGAGGGGTTTGCTGTCGTGGTTGCTATGGTAACAAGCTAACAAGCTGCGTTGTGTTTTTTTTTTTTTTGTCATATTAACTTCAATACAGCGTGAATGTTCTTTTCCGATAGCGAGACTTGTACGGACACTTTGAGTATCACATGATGTCGAAACCAATACGATATTATTTTCTTTATAAAAGCTTTAAAACAAAAACAAAGCTTTTTTTTTTATCTTTGATCCACCATGTTGTTTGTTTGTTTGTTTGTTTGTTTGGAATCACAATAACACATGCTGCTCTAACACCAGTCCAAGCACACACGAACTTCTCTCCCAAACATTAAATGTGACCAACAACGGATGAAACTGTACAACGTGACGCTCTTTATTTGAAACAGTTGTCTACTTGTTGTTGTATAAGCGGAATAGAACACTCCGGAGGTGATGTTATTGTAAACGTCGCTTCGATTGTTTTACTGTAACAGCACGGCGTGGAGCGTTTAATTCCTTCCGGACTCTATGAACATCTCGCACGAGCACTCCTTCATGTGTATGAAGAGGAAGAAGATGACGCTTTGAGTCGCTTGTACCATTTGTTTGTTAGTTTAGTAGCAAACAATTCGAACGAATCGACTCCGAATCATATTGCATGATATTGAATCATCAGCTGATTGATATAAATCCATCCATCTTCAACCGCTTACTCCTTTATCAGGGTCACGGGGAACCTGGAGTCTATCCCAGGAGGCATCGGGCACAAGGCGGGGTACACCCTGGACAGAGTGCCAGTCCATCACAGGGCACAATCACATACACACTCACACACACATTCATACACTATGGACACTTTAGACACGCCAATCAACCTACCATGCATGTGTTTGGACTGGGGGAGGAAACCAGAGT
>JAFFST010035019.1:4297-15131 GCA_022414735.1 Noturus placidus
GCAAACTTAAATGTGGAGAGCTGTTTTACGGACGTGTATAAACCGCAACGTTATTGACACAGGAAGAGAAGAAGCGGAGAGACTGTTTAGCCAATCAGAATGCAGAACACAATGCGCGATGCAAATCCGCGAAGCAGCGAGACCGCGATACAGCGAGGGTTCACTGTATTTAAACAAAAAAACATAAGACATATGTGATGTTTTATCAACTGCATAGGTGGGTTTTTTTTTTTTTTTTTTTTTTTTTTTTTTTTTTTTTGAAGATGAACGTTTATTTTAAAAGTGATGCATGCCAAATGTCATGCAAGGTGTTCCAAAAAAGTTGGGACAGGGGCAATTTATGATTAATAGTGATGTGTGTGAAGTTGAAATAAGGTGATGTACAGGGTGAATTGAATTTTCAAAATTACTTTGTTTGCTTTTTTGCATTTTCCATACTGTCCCAATGTTTTCAGAATTGGGGTTGTACTAGTTGTGAACAGTGGTGGGTAGAGCACTCATTAACACTGCTATACAGTAAAGGTACTGTTGCTGTAATAAAATGTTAACCTAAGCCTAATTCTTTTGATTGGGATGCCTCCACCGCAAACAGGTCTAGTCCTTCTTGTTACTAATCTGTATTTCTGAAATACCCTTAAAATATACTTCAAATCAGGAAGGAAGCTATTGAAGAAAAACTTTCATACGTTTGACCTTTCTGTGACCTTGACCCAGTTTGGTTCAATTCCAAAACTTAAGTTAATTTGCTGGTTACACTGAGAATTGCATATAAATCCTGTTTAACCACTCACCCACTTCTTGAGATACTGCATTAACGAGAATCTCTGACAGATGCATAGACGGACAACATAAAAACATAATGCCTCCACATCATGACCAAATAATATTTAAATATTTGAAAAGTGGTGTCTGTACTTCAGACAGCTATTGTCTTTTCAGGTGATGGTTTACTTGTTACTGCTGGACAGAAATGGTTTCGCCACAGACGAATCCTCACACCAGGATTCCATTATGAAATCCTAAAGCCTTATGTGAACCTAATGGCAGATTCAGCTAAAATTATGCTGGTGAGTTAATCTTAAATTTGATAGCTATTAGTTAACTTGTAACATTCAAGTTCAACTTTTTTATTTGCTTGATGTGTGCAAACTTTTTTTTTTTTAATAATCACTCTCTAAAAGGACAAATGGGAAGTGTATGCAAGAACAGGGCAGACCTTTGAACTTTTTCAACATGTTAGTCTGATGACACTGGACAGCATAATGAAGTGTGCATTTAGCTGCCAAAGCAGCTGTCAGACAGAGAGGTGGGTTAAATGCAGAAAACCTGGCTGAACATAATTAATATGAATGTAAGTCAAGTGCTATTTATCACACCAATCTCCTTTCAGAGGATCCAACCCTTACATCAAGGCAGTGTATGAACTGTGCTACCTGGTGAACCTACGGTTTCGCATCTTTCCATATCACAATGACATCATCTTTCACATGAGTCCACATGGCTACAGATACAGAAACGCATGCAATATTGCACACAACCATACAGGTATATGTGACTGAAATTTGTTAGATAGTTGGAGGCTGCTATTAATGTAACCTATTAAAATCTGGCCTTTTGTCCTTGCAGATGAAGTCATAAGACAGAGAAAAGAAATTTTAAATGAGAAGAAGAACCAGGATAATGTTCCAGAGAAGAGATGTTTAGACTTTCTGGATATCCTTCTATGTGCTTGTGTATGTCATCACTACTACATTCTTGTTTCTCTTTCATCATCGTA
Source organism: Noturus placidus (assembly GCA_022414735.1). Classification (NCBI taxonomy): domain Eukaryota; kingdom Metazoa; phylum Chordata; class Actinopteri; order Siluriformes; family Ictaluridae; genus Noturus; species Noturus placidus. The sequence continues at coordinate 6,075 of JAFFST010035019.1, forward strand.
GATGAGTAAACCATAGTATGTGCTATAAATGTTAATTTGCTACATTCAATACAGGGGTGCTTAATCAAAACACTGGGCCACTGATGGGATGCTGTTCTGTTTTGTTGAGCCAATGACTGGCTCTGAAAACACAATCCTGTAAACGTCACTGAATGGGTTCATGTTCTGGGCCATGTAATGTGACACTCAGGCTTCATACTCCTTCATATACACACTGCTGTAAATAATCTCCAATAGTTAGGAGTGGGTTACCGCTTAGAGCAAAAGTGATTTCTTGCCTCTACTCCTTATAAAGTATTTGGAACGATTAACACATTTGTAGCTTAACAGTTTTCAGGTATGGTACTGGTTTATATATTTATTATTGGAATAGACTTGGACTTTACTCCCTGTGTCATTTGTTTATAGTTTAACAGATTTAATAAGCTAAAGTAAAAGCTTTAATTATGCAATGAACTACTTTCACAGTGAAAAATGTACTGTAGAAAAAGTTATTACTTTCGGTGCATGGTTGACCACGTAAAGGTACCGTAGTTTGGATTTTGTGTGCATGCATGTATTTGGCTGAAAATCATGAGTAAATTGGAAAAAAAAAACCACATACTAGTTTTGGGGCATTTTATCTTAAATATACTTTTCATGATTTGTAGCAATTCATACTTTTTTTTTTTTTTTTTTTTTTTTTTTTTTTTTTTTTATTGTAATTTATTTATTAGTATATTGTTTGCATTAATGTGTCTTGTCATAAATACTTCTAAAGTTTTACTTGTAAAGCACTTTGAGATTTTGTAATCAAAATAGAATTTATGACGATAATAATAACCACCACCACCGGGAGACAAACATATTTTTTTTTCTTGATTTAAAGGACGAGCGGCAGCAGGGTTTGTCAGATGAAGCCATTCGAGCAGAGGTGGACACTTTCATGTTTGAGGGACATGACACTACTGCCAGTGGCATCTCCTGGATCTTCTACAGCATGGCCTGCAACCCTGAGCATCAGCAGAAATGCAGAGAGGAGATCCAGCAAGTGCTGATGGGAAAGGATAATATCGATTGGTACTGTTATTAGTATTATGATTATAATGATGTTAGTAAGACATCAGACAGCTAATAAGGAAAATGCCTGTGTTTCTAGATCGTCTGTTCCTATTAGCAACTTCATCAATCCCAGACAAGACTACATTGTGTTCCATTTCTATTGTTCTAGCACCCATTTCTGTTTTTTTTTTTTTTTTTTTTTTTTTTTTTTTTTCTTTTTTTCCCCCCTGTGTGTTTATTTGACTGTGTGGATTTTAGGGAAGACCTCAGTAAAATACCATACACCACAATGTGCATTAAGGAATCCCTGCGCATGTACCCTCCTGTTCCAGGAATGGGAAGGAAGTTGTCCCAACCTATTACTTTTCCTGATGGAAGAACAGTTCCTGCAGGTACGTTTTCTCTCTTTGTGATAATATGGGTTCTAAAACTATGGAACTGTAGCCTTGTAGACATTTTAACAGATTAGAATGAGTTTGCAAGTGGCTATGATCTAGCATCATATACTAATATTAATTTGTGGATGTCATTGCTCCACACTGAAAACATAAGTAACATACAGTAAGCAAATTGATCACTCATACTGTATATTCTATTTCTACAAATAATCGCATTTAATTTAAAGTAGAAAACATTTCATCTTCCACATCATATTTTCAATTTTTATTGCTGGCCGATTGATCTTGGTCCGGCTCAACAAATTTTATGAAACATTATTATGCAATCCTGTTTAGAGACTTTAATTACACAATAAAGGTTCTCAGTATCACTTTGTATGACCTTTACCTTAGAGGTAATTTGGTGAAACATTAACCAAGTTGTCTGTTTTTCTGTGACCTGTTGCATGCACCATGAAAATAGAATAAAATCTGTTATCTAAGATATAATCCCAGAGTATGTACTAGTTGAACCATAAAATGTTTTTGTTCTATAGGTCTGCTTATTGGAATCAGTATTTATGGAATTCATCACAACCCTACAGTTTGGGAGAATCCAAAGGTATAAACACAGTCTTGCCTCTTGAAGAATCTGCTTCTGCACAAGCAGTGTTTAGGTTTAACTTTTATTGCTTTTATTAACTTATTTTTTTCCCCCCATCTGTAAGCATCGAAAAACTAATTACACCTTTATTCCTTTACCATATAGAATCAAAAGTGTGATATTTTCTGTGTATAAACGGAGAGAGTAATAATGGCGTTATTTATTTTTTACAGGTGTTTGATCCACTGAGATTTCTGCCAGAGAACACTGCTAAGAGATCACCTCATGCCTTTGTGCCTTTCTCAGCTGGACCAAGGTTTGTATCCTTTGTAAAAGATACAGAAGAAGGAACAATTGGTTTAGCTTTTATCCACAGAAAGCTATTGATTTTCTCAAGTATAGAGTTGGTGGTACCACAATCTCTGCTGTAATTAACAGCCCCTTGGAACTAACACAAGCCTTTGAAAATGTCTGGGTGCCCAAGAGTTTCAAGTGTTCTGTTCAGCTAATGGCTAAAGGATTATCCCTAGGACACAACTAAGAAGAAATTTGAAATTTATAGCAACAGTACATTCATGGTATATTGTTTCACATTATCACAATGACAAAAATTGTGAGGTAGCATATGTTCAGATATTAATGGTGAAAAATAACACATTTTACTTTCTGAATGTGATGAACATTTTAAACATGCCCACCATTTGCTTTTATAATTCCAAACTCTTTCACATGCCCTGAGCATCTTTTGGATCAATATCTAATATACACCCTCCTCCCCATGTTCATTACATAACTATTATAACTCTGACTGGAGACCAGGAGGATGGCTAAACTGAGTTTTGATTCTTGTCTTATTGCAGGAGATATACGGTTTTGTTTAGTTTTAATCTAAAACAATCCACACTGCTTGTTCTGTATGGACAAAGTATTTTTAAAAGTAGTCCTAAAAGTCTACTTAAAAAAAAATAAAAATAAATAAGGTATAAACACTGTCTTACCTCTTGTAGAATCTGCTTCTGCACAAGCAGTGTTTAGGTTAAACTTTTATTGCTACAATTTTTTTTCCATCTGTAAGCCTAGATAAACTATTTACATCTTTATTCCTTTACCAGATAGAATTAGAGTTAAATTTTCTGTGTATAAAGGGAAAGAGTAATTGCATGTGAAATTCTGAAAAGCTAGGAGTAAAAATGTGTTAGAAATCTCTGAGAATATTTTAATGAGTAGGAGTTAATCATTGGTGTGAATCTCAAACATTATAATCTTGAAATATGAAGACAAAGCACAATAATGATACTAGTATTGAATTATTCAATTATCAGTACATGTACAGTGGGAGAAATAAGTATTGAACACATTTTTTTTCAGTAAATATTTCCAATGCGGGTATTCACATAAAATTTTCACCAGACATCAGTATTCACTCAAGAATTTCGCAAATATAAAGAATTCCAAACATTAAAGTCCATAAATAAAGTTGTGTAATAAAGTAGAATGAGACAGGGGAAAAAAGTATTGAAAACACTAAGAAAAGGCAAGGCAGCAGAAATGCATAAGCAGTTAAAAAGTAATTATACTTCCTATCTGTGCAAATTAATATCAGCTGGGTTAGTAATGGTAAATAAAAAGGCTTTTTGTTACCAAGGTGTCACACAAGAAACCGCTCATGATGGGTAAAAGCAAATAATAATCCCAAGACCTTTGCAACCTTATTGTTGCAAAATATATTGATGGAATTAGATACAGACAAACTTGAAAACTTCCAGTAAGCACCATTAGGGCCATTATCCGCAAGAGGAAGCAACATCACTCTGTCATCAACCGGCCACGCACAAGAGCTCCTTGTATGGACCACTTGGAAAGAGCTCCAGAAACACAGCAGGTGCCATAGTCACAGAGAAAACAATAGGCAATGCACTCCACTTCTCACACTCACTACACAATACTCCATTACTAAAGAAAAGGCATTTCGAAGCTTGTTTAAAGTTTGCTACAATTCATTTGCACAAGACTATGAAATATTGATTGCGTATTGAACTTTTTGGCTGTCACACTACACACCATGTTTGGAAAAGAAATGGCAATGCACATCACCCTAAAACAGATCACCAAACGTGAAGTTTGGAGGTGGACGCATCATGGTGTGGGGCTGTTTTTCCATCGCATAGTACTGGAAGACTTCATATAATTGAAGGAATGATGAATGGAGCCCTTAACTGGGAGATTCTTGAGAAGAATCTGCTGCCATCTACCAGGATGATGATGAGACATAGGTGGACCTTCCAGCAGGACAACGCAAAGCATACAGCAAAGGAAACTCAATTTGTTTCAGAGGGGGGAAAAATAAAGGCATTAGGATGGCCCAGCTGACTTAAAGACAATGGGCCAAAATCACACCTTAATACTGCAGCCCATAAATTTCTTCATACAGGAAGTGTCTTGAAGCAGTCATCACAAACAAAGTGTTCATTTATGGACTTTAATGTTTGGATTTCTTAAGTTAATACTGATGTCTGGTGAAAATGTAGTGTGAATAGCCTCATTGGAAATTAATGTATTGAAAAAAAATTGACACGAACATTTATTTGCCCCACTGTATTTACTAAGGTGAACATGAATATATGTGTGTGTGTGTGTGTGTATAATCCAAAAATATTAATCCACATTTAATAAGCTACTTTCTTAATAATAGATTTTTGCCACTTACATGGGTATTGATTAAGTACATTTTTTTTTTATGATCCATTATCTGCAGGAACTGCATTGGCCAGAACTTTGCTTTGAACGAGATGAAAGTGGTCGTGGCTCTGACACTGAGGAAGTATGTCCTCATCAAAGATCCAGTTCATACTCCAAAGATGATCCCACGACTAGTGCTCAGATCTCTCAATGGTATACACCTCAAGATCAGATTAGTGGAAAATGAACCTTGAGAAGATTTAAATAGTATAGAATAATACTAGTATTTTAGATATTTGCTAAATTTATTCATGAATTTAATTCCATAACTAAAGTGCATATATCTGAATATTGTTAAGACTATATTTAAGGAAACCCTCATTGTTCAAATAAGCAATATACAATCAATCCTTTTAATTAATGTATACAAAATGATTATTTAAAAATTCTTACACTATTTCAAAAGCACATATTTACATTTGGTGTACTGTCGCAGTACACCACATTTCTTTTTCATTCTTGTCATTACTTTGTCTCATATGTATTAACGTGAAATAATTTTTTGTGTTACTATGGAACTAGCTTAAACATAACACACTTGTCAAATGTATACTCATTAATAAGGTCTGTGCTGTTATGAGATGCTGGTCAGAATGACCTGTTTAGCAAAACGTGGTTGCAGTTATTAGACACAAGTGTATCGTTGTTATTTTTAATAAAATGGATGTAAAATGTGCAACATGTTTTGGTTTATGCTACACATCGGGAAAATCAGGAACACAAAAAAAATATTTTAAGGTTTACTAACTGTTTTTGAAATACAAAAGACAAAAATATACCAGAAAACATTACAACAAAGGATATCTCTGCATGGTTCTTGTAAAAATGTTTTTTAGGTGTTCAGCAGGAGGGGATGTTATTGTAAAGCTCTTTAAAAAAAAAAAATATTCATTGGCTCATATGGTCGTGCTGCCATCTAGTGACTAAAGTTGAGCATTTCAGAGTTTGAAGAATCACTTCCAATGTCATGCATTGAATACTAATTTCATAGAATTGTTTTTACTTTCTAGAGCATTGCAATCAATGGAATGTCTTTTAAGCCACTGGTATAAAGAGGAAAATAAGTAAAAATCACAATCTATCTATAAAAATCATGAGTAGCTCCACTGTCGAGACTGTCCAGATTAACCAGCAGCTAGAGAAGTAAAGATGGAGTGGGCTTTTTGCCAGGCCATGCCTCCTTAGCGTATTTCTTCTTGCGTGGTTCACTGAGCCCCTCTGGAGCATAGGGGCCTGAGACAGGAGTGGGATTGAGTGTAATAGGTGGCAGTGGAGCCTCTGGGGCCAAGTCCACCTCTGGAGCAGGGTTTGGTAGAGGGAGTCCACCCAGCATGGTGCCCCCTGCAGCATGAGCCTCGTGGCCAGCGGGTGGGAGATCTCCATAGAGCCCACCTTTCAAGGGGAAACTGTGTGCATGATGCGTGACTGTGTCCTCAATTCCTAAAACATTGCCACTCTCCATTTTTTTCTTCTGGAGCAAGAGGGAAAAATTTTATTAGATGTATGCAATAGGTTTTGTTTGTAATTAACTTTTACTACAACACTGCTGTGTTTTCCAGTTTCTCAATAACTTGACAATATGTAATGGTTTTTCTCTTTTTTTTCCCCCCTCGGCTAATTCCCACCCCTCCCCTTCATGCCCTGTCCTCCACATGCTTGAGCGCATAGACAACGATGATTGGGTTAACTGTCACGAGTGTCACTGTGATTCACAGTGAGCGCATAGCCAATTTTGTACTCTTGGACTTCAGGGCACAGATGGCTGTATCATCAGTATTCAAACTCATGATGATGGGGCGAATACTCTTCTGTTGCACTACTCATAGCAGCCACATTTTTGTCTTATAAACTTATTAATGGAGACAGCTGCTATAACAAATGATAACAGGATCATTTTTGTTTTGCTAAAGTTCCAACATTAACTCATAACTATAAATGTTTAAAAAAGTGTGCAATAGAATAATTTTTTTAATTGTAATCGTTGCAAATTGCTGTTATGTAAAAGGGTTACAGGACATGCTGTGATTGGAATTTAATCAACTTCAGGTTGGTAGCAATAATCCTTCAAGCCAGGCATCACACCATCCTTGCATTAATTATTTTCCTACAACAGCATGCTCTGACAATGTTTTATTGGTAAATGGTTTCCACTTCTATAATGCTTTTTTAACCTTAGAAGTTCTACAAAGCACTTTACACTGTGTCTCATTCACCCATTCATAACACCAATGGTAGCAGAGCTGCCATGCAAGGCGCTAGCTTGCTATGGGGAGCAACTTGGGTTCAGTGTCTTGCCCAAGGACACTTCAGCATGTGGAGTCATGTGGGCCGGGAATTGAACCGCCAACCCTACGATTAATGGACAACCCGCTCTACCACAATTTAATCCTGACATATCATTGAACAACCCACAACAGGCTAAATACAGAGCCACCTTTACCTTTAAAGGAACAACAGCAGTCTGCACCATGTTTCGGAAGCGTCCAACAGAAGGGTCAACATCCTCTGTGTAAAAAAAAAAAAAAGGGTAAAAATGTGTGATGATTTTTAAACACTGAAAACCAAAAGGAAACATTTCAAGTAAACAAAGAACAGGAATAATCGGAATAGTGAAGGGAAAATGATGCTTGCCTGGATTGATAATCTCCTCGTCCTCAGTGAAGCTCACTCTGGAACTTTTCCTTCTCCTCTTGGGCCTCTGGATATCCAGATTGCCCTCCTCTATAGTCAGAGTGGAGATGCGCTTGTTGTGTGCAGTGTTGAACTCAGTCAAGTTCTCCCATGATCAATGGTAGTACAGAGGACATATGAACATGAAAGAGAATGCTATTGAGTACACTGAAATAAAACATTTGAAAATGGTGGGGGACCACGTCAGTATACACACCTCCAGCTCCGTCTCCTCCTCTGGAAGCCCCAGCAATCCTTTTAGTTCCTCATCATCTCCTGTTTTGTCTCCTGTACTCACATTAGCCTGGCTTTGAGGTTTCTCCCGTATGGTGTAGACACGTGTGGAGGCACCAAAAGACATAGTAGAGTCAATAGGAACCTGCTGAGGCTTATGTGGCTCAAGGCGAATGTGTCCAAGAAACGTGCCATGTGCTGTTGGGTGTGTAAACAAAAGAAGCATCATACGTATAGTATTACAATTTCATGCCATTTTAACTCATGGTTTGACTAGATATTAGTTGATTCTGTAGCCTGTAACTTACTGCTGTTGAGGTCAATGAGAAAAAGCCTCTTTAGGTGTTTATGGTAGACAAGCGCAGCATGGACACGAGAACATGACTGATGATCAATTGTAAAGTCACAAAGGTCTGGGTTTCTCCCAAACAAGTAGAACTTCTTTTCATCTATGATCAGTTTCTGCAAAGACACCAATAATGTAGGTAGCATGATTTCAAGCATTCACTTTGTGACAAATTAAGTTCTACACAAAACTAGACATCCTTTGTGTAATAGAGCTGACTCTCTGCAACCTTCTGTAAATACTACAAATATGATGGTGAAATAAACTTTCATTTGTCATCTATTCACGTGCATGATCACTGTCACCATCATGTCAAAGTGCATCACTGGACTGGATCAGAAAATTAGTTAAATCACTTCAGCCTTTATTTTTTTTTTTACATCGGTACATCCATAAATGACAATATTATTGTAATTTAATATTATTTTGGAATATTACTGATGCAGTTTAAAGAAGTGGCTCTCCAACTTTTTCAGTCAAGGACCCCTTTAACTATAAAGTAAACTTCACACTCCTCTGAATATAACCCAAATATTTAAATATTAGGGTCATTATTTAAATGTGTACAATACCATCTTCTGTACTGCATACCCTACACAGGGTCAAAGGGAGCCTGGAACCTATTTCAGGGAACACAAGGCAAGAAGCGTGGGACACCCTGGACAGGGTCCCAACCCATCGAAAGGGACAATCACACACGCAAAACTGACAATCTAGAAATGCTACTGAGCATACAGTACATGTCACTGGACTAGGGGAGGAAACCGGAGTACCCAAGAGACCGGGAGAACATGCAAACTTCACACACACTGGGCGGAGGTGGGATTTGAACTCCCAACCCCAGAGGTGCGAGACAAAATATGCCCCAGGTTTTTTTAGTTATTGAGGTTTGGATTAAACCCATTAAATTAATGTCAAATAGAGTAATAACTATAAGTTATATAACTCAATGATATTTTATTTTAGTGTTTTGTATTTTTTTTATTTATATTTTTTATTGAAGATGGATGGATGGATGATTCTCATACACAGAGTACAACAAAATA
>JAFFST010035171.1:8834-22685 GCA_022414735.1 Noturus placidus
GTTTGTGTAAAGTGGTGTTTATTGGTGTAAAGTGTTGGTTTTTGGTGTAAAGTGGTGTTTATTGGTGTAAAGTGGGGTTTATTGGTGTAAAGTGTTTGCTATTGGTGTAAAGTGGTGTTTATTACTGTAAAGTGGTGTTTATTGGTGTAAAGTGGTGGCTATTGGTGTAAAGTGGTGTTCATTGATGTAAAGTGTTGGTTATTAGTGTAAAGTGTTGGTTATTGGTGTAAAGTGGCGTTTATTAGTGTAAAGTGGTGTTTATTACTGTAAAGTGGTGCTTATTGGTGTAAAGTGTTGGTTATTGGTGTAAAGTGGTGTTTATTACTGTAAAGTGGCGTTTATTGGTGTAAAGTTTTGGTTATTGGTGTAAAGTGTTGGTTATTACTGTAAAGTGGTGTTTATTGGTGTAAAGTGTTGGTTATTGGTGTAAAGTGGCGTTTATTGGTGTAAAGTGTTGGCTATTGGTGTAAAGTTTTGGTTTATTGGTGTAAAGTGGTGTTTATTGGTGTAAAGTGGTGTTCATTGGTGTAAAGTGGTGTTCATTGGTGTATAGTGGTGTTCATTGGTGTAAAGTGTTGGCTATTGGTGTAAAGTGGTGTATATTACTGTAAAGTGTTGGTTATTGGTGTAAAGTGGTGTTTATTGGTGTAAAGTGTTGGCTGTTGGTGTAAAGTGGTGTTTATTGGTGTAAAGTGGTGTTTATTGGTGTAAAGTGTTGGTTATTGGTCTAAAGTGGTGTTTATTGGTGTAAAGCGTGAGCTGTTGGTGTAAAGTGGTGTTTATTGGTGTAAAGTGGTGTTTATTGGTGTAAAGTGGCGTTTATTGGTGTAAAGTGTTGGCTATTGGTGTAAAGTGGTGTTTATTGGTGTAAGCTGTTGGTTATTAGTGTAAAGTGGTGTTTATTGGTGTAAAGTGGTGTTCATTGGTGTAAAGTGGTGTTCATTGGTGTAAAGTGTTGGTTATTGGTGCAAAGTGGTGTTTATTGGTGTAAAGTGGTGTTTATTGGTGTAAAGTGTTGTTATTAGTGTAAAGTGGTGTTTATTGGTGTAAAGTGGTGTTCATTGGTGTAAAGTGGTGTTCATTGGTGTAAAGTGTTGGTTATTGGTGCAAAGTGGTGTTTATTGGTGTAAAGTGGTGTTTATTGGTGTAAAGTGTTGTTATTAGTGTAAAGTGGTGTTTATTGGTGTAAAGTGGTGTTCATTGGTGTAAAGTGGTGTTCATTGGTGTAAACTGTTGTCTATTGGTGTAAAGTGGTGTTTATTGGTGTAAAGTGTTGGTTATCGGTGTAAAGTGTTGGCTATTGGTGTAAAGTTGTGTTCATTGATGTAAAGTGGTGTTTATTGGTGTAAAGTGTTGGGTATTAGTGTAAAGTGGTGTTCATTGGTGTAAAGGGTTGGTTATTGGTGTAAAGTGGTGTTTATTGGTGTAAAGTGTGAGCTATTGGTGTAAAGTGGTGTTTATTTGTGTAAAGTGTTGTTTATTGGTGTAAAGTGTTGGCTATTGGTGTAAAGTGGTGTTCATTGGTGTAAACTGTGGGGTATTAGTGTAAAGTGGTGTTCATTGGTGTAAAGTGGTGTTCATTGGTGTAAAGTGGTGTTTATTGGTGTAAAGTGTTGGTTATTAGTGTAAAGTGGTGTTTATTGGTGTAAAGTGTTGGCTATTGGTGTAAAGTGGTGTTTATTGGTGTAAAGTGGTGTTCACTGGTGTAAAGTGGTGTTTCTTACTGAAAAGTGGTGTTTATTGGTGTAAAGTGTTGGTTATTGGTGTAAAGTGGTGTTTATTGGTGTAAATTGGTGTTCATTGGTTTAAAGTGGTGTTTATTGGTGTAAAGTGTTGGCTATTGCTGTAAAGTGGTGTTTATTACTGTAAAGTGGTGGTTATTGGTGTAAAGTGGTGTTTATTACTGAAAAGTGGTGTTTATTGGTGTAAAGTTTTGGCTATTGGTGTAAAGTGGTGTTTATTGGTGTAAAGTGGTATTCATTGGTGTAAAGTGTTGGTTACTGGTGTAAAGTGGTGTTTATTGGTGTAAAGTGTGAGTTATTAGTGTAAAGTGGTGTTTATTTGTGTAAAGTGGTGTTTATTGGTGTAAAGTGGTGTTTATTGGTGTAAAGTGTGAGCTATTGGTGTAAAGTGGTGTTTATTGGTGTAAAGTGTGAGTTATTGGTGTAAAGTGTTGGCTATTGGTGTAAAGTGGTGTTTATTGGTGTAAACTGTGGGTTATTAGTGTAAAGTGGTGTTTATTGGTGTAAAGTGGTGTTCATTTGTGTAAAGTGGTGTTTATTGGTGTAAAGTGTTGGTTATTAGTGTAAAGTGGTGTTTATTGGTGTAAAGTGTTGGCTATTGGTGTAAAGTGGTGTTTATTGGTGTAAAGTGGTGTTCACTGGTGTAAAGTGGTGTTTATTACTGAAAAGTGGTGTTTATTGGTGTAAAGTGTTGGTTATTGGTGTAAAGTGGTGTTTATTGGTGTAAAGTGGTGTTCATTGGTTTAAAGTGGTGTTTATTGGTGTAAAGTGTTGGCTATTGGTGTAAAGTGGTGTTTATTACTGTTAAGTGGCGTTTATTCTTGTAAAGTGTTGGCTATTGGTGTAAAGTTGTGTTCATTGGTGTAAAGTGGTGTTTATTAGTGTAAAGTTTTGGCTGTTAGTGTTAAGTGGTGTTTATTTGTGTTAAGTGGTGGTTATTGGTGTAAAGTGGTGTTTATTAGTGTAAAGTAGTGGTTATTGCTGTAAAGTTTTGGTTATTAGTGTAAAGTGGTGTTTATTTTTGTAAAGTGGTGTTTATTAGTGTAAAGTTTTGGTTGTTAGTGTTAAGTGGTGTTTATTTGTGTAAAGTGGTTGTTATTGTTGTAAAGTGGTGGTTATTTGTGTAAAGTGGTGGTTATTGGTGTAAAGTGGTGTTTATTAGTGGAAAGTGGTGTTTATTAGTGTAAAGTGGTGTTTATTGGTGTAATGTGTTGGTTTTTAGTGTAAAGTGGTGTTTATTTTTGTAACGTGGTGTTTATTGGTGTAAAGTGGTTGCTATTGGTGTAAAGTGGTGTTTATTAGTGTAAAGTGGTGTTTATTAGTTTAAAGTGGTGTTTATTGGTGTAAAGTGGCGTTTATTAGTGTAAAGTGGTGGTTATTGGTGTAAAGTGGTCTTTTTCAGTGTAAAGTGGCGGTTATTGGTGTAAAGTGGCGTTTATTAGTGTAAAGTGGCGTTTATTGGTGTAAAGTGGCGTTTATTAGATTAAAGTGGTGGTTATTGGTGTAAAGTGGTGTTTATTGGTGTAAAGTGGTTGTTATTGGTGTAAAGTGGTGGTTAATAGTGTAAAGTGGTGGTTATTGGTGTAAAGTGGTGGTTATTGGTGTAAAGTGGTGTTTTTTGTGTAAAGTGGTGTTTTTTAGTGTAAAGTGGTGTTTATTTGTGTAAAGTGGTGTGTGTTCACTTCAGTTTTCTTAGAAATACGTCCTACATTCTTCTTTTGTGTGTGTGTGCGTGTGTGTGTTCGTGTGTGTGTGTGTCCGTGTATGTGTGTGTGTGTGTGTGTGTGTGTGTGTGCGCGTGTTAGTGTGTGCATGCATTTAAATGTTTTTGATTATTTCACCAATTTGACATTTTTTGCCCTCATGAACCAAACTGCTCTTCTAATGTTAATGTTAAATTTTTTAAATGTTAATGTTACAACTCCATATTCAGAGTTGGGTTAACACACACACACACACACACACACACACACAATACGATTTCATCAGTTTGTTGTCTCGTCAGAGCACAACATTAATAAATAAAATGTAAAAGGACAGTCTGTGCTGGATCAAGTGCTATTCTATTCTCTGTGCTGCTGAATAATGAGTGGAAGCCATTTTGTTTGATTAAACCAGTGATTATTGTGATCATCACAATGAGCTCTATACATGCAGTGATATATTAGTTATATACGATCATCTTCTTCTTCTTACTCCGATATCATCGTATTAATCTTTGCCCCAACTCTTAATATGGTTACTGAAGTGAAACTGTTGTTTTTGTGTAGAAGCTGTGGTGTGTTAATAAATTGCTCTTCTTTCTGTCTTTGACTTCGCCCATTCAGATGAATATGCTAATGAGGCTACAGGAAGCTGCTAACTACTCCAGTGCCACTCAGAGCTGTGATAGTGACAGCGCCAGTCACCATGATGATGTTCTAGACTCCTCCCTCGAGTCTGCCCTTTAAGCCCCACCCTGTCTGTACGGAACCAGGAAGAGCTAGCTTTCTTCTGATCGGATGTCGGTGGCCGGAGAGGCCGACATACACACTGGTGAAATGTGCAATTAGAAACAGATTCCACTTGCAGCCAAATTGTTGTTCACTGACAAACAAACAACTGGAAGTTTTGTTTCTTGTTTATTTTTTTCAGTTAGCATTATCGTTGTTAATTACACGAGCCGGACTGTTGTTTTTCCTTTGAGTTGTTCAACTCCGTGGTGCTGCTATGGTGCCAAAATCCGTTTACTTTTGTACGCCAACAAGCACAAGCGGGCTTCGTCTCATTTCCGCTACTGTGAAACCACTCCATCAGCACGAGCGAGTTAAACGATGAAGCATTCATCATCTTTAACACCTGAACTTAAGCATCTTGCACAGCGGTGTTTTCACTTGCATTCGACTGCCTGCAGTTCCCTTTTGATCCAGCAGGAGTGCTGGAGTGCTGGATGATTATTGTACAAATTGGAACCTGGGGATGAGTCTGATTATGGTGCTTCTTTGCTGCCTTAAATGTGCTGAGCGCTAGTGGACTTCTGCAAAGATTAAGAACAAAGTCTTTTTTTCGGACAGGACGGAAATGTAAATCAAATAAATGCCACGTTTGCATATTTTATTTTTGTTACCTCACGAGAGAGTGTTGGATTTCGGACGCATCGTTATAAAGCCCGGTGCGTGTGTATAATAAAGCAGATGTAATATGGAATTTATGGAATCCCAGTTGAGCTGGGACGAACTGAACTCTGAGGATGAGCACAAATAAGACAAGTTGCTTTGCTAGCATGCTGTTTTTACTTCTGTCATCTGTAAGTGTGTGTGTGTGTGTGTGTGTGTGTGTGTGTGAGGTTCCAAATTTTAAGTCTTGCACATTGTCACCGATTCATTCTGCCAAGAGATAAATATAGTATCGGGAATTATTCACTAGCAAAAAAAAAAAAAAAAGAAAGAATTGTAAAGTTTAATATTCATGCTAATGCTAAAGCCTAATGTTGATATAAATCCACAGCCAATGGATGACGATGATCACAGTTGTTTCGAGTAGAACTGTAAAAATGTCACAAGCCTGTCTCACATTAAACAGCGTTAAAGCACTTTTCGTTTAAAACACACTGTACATGACGCCTTTTATAAAGAAATAACTGGGTTTTTTTTGTTTTTATGGTTTTTATGGTTATGTGGTCACGGCTTCATTTTATCAGGAAAAATAAATCTGAATAGTTTATAAATGTAAAAAAAAAATCTTTATAGTTTATGAAAATGATTTATAAATAAAAAATGATCTTTACAGTTTAAGGTGCAGAATTGTGTAAAATCGGTGCTTTGTTATTTCGGGAAAAATTCACACTGTACAATGAGCTCTACTTTACTAACTCTATAAATGTAGAAAATGATGTTGTTGATGACAAGAGTCTTGAGTTTTCCCACAAGCCTAAAACAACCTTTTTATTTCCGCTCCTGTCAAACGTCTTGTTTTTTGAGGTGCCATTACTTTTTGTAAAAGCAAAAACTGTTTAGAAAGTAAACATGACAAATTACTTAAATGTAAACCGAGAATAAAATAAAAGCCTGTAATGGAACCGATGGATACGCAACACGAAGAAAACTAACGAAGGTGCCAATAATTTATTATTCAGTATATTCACCATAGAAATATTACCACTACCTCAACGTTAATTCTACTCAGATATCAACAACCAATAACCGACAAATAAACGTAAGTATGGTTAATATGGTGGTAACGGTCTAGGGAACTGATTTATTTTACTACAAACATTGACATTTTATTTAAAACGACACAGAAATAATCACAGCTACACAAAAACATCCAAATAATGGAGTTTAAATAAATTGTAAAGAATGTCCTTCAGACTTTCACGAGAGGAAATTTAACTTCAGAGCATGTTGAGGAAATACAGTAGTAATAAACAGAAATATAAATTCTATCCATTAATAAAAAGTTTCAAGAAAAAGAATGCCATATATGTTTTTGTTTTTTTTACACAGTGTTAAAAGAAGTACAAAGTTTGAGGGGACGGATAGAAATTTATAGTCATTAGTAAAGGAACACGGTTTACGATCGCAACTGTGGAAACAAAATAATGTCAAGTGTTAAAGATGATTTTTAATTCATTTAATTATTGTGTGAAAAGCTGGCATGTGTTTAACATGTTAACATCCAGGAGGGTTTTTCATCTACAGTGACTAAAACCCAAACGGTGTCAAAAAGAACATAAATGAAATGGAGTGTTAATAATAATAATAATAATAATAATAATAATAATAATAATAATAATAATAATAATAATAATAATGTGTTTTTTAGATGTTAAATAAGTGTCTCGTAGTTTCTGAACCTCTGCTTGTTGGAATTAGACGTAAAACCTTTTTTTTAATATTATAAAGTTTTGTTTTCTTTCACTTCCCCGGATATGTTTACAGAAATTCTAAAGGTGCAGAGTGCCGAAATCCTCCAGGTGCAAATGACCTTTGACCTTTCCCACAGTGCCGCTCCAGTACTTTAATATCTGTATCTGTTAAACATTCAGTTCATTTCTCCTCAGCTGCATTTCGGTGTGTGCGTGTGTGTGCGTGTGTGTGCGTGTGTGTGCGTGTGTGTGTGCGTGTGTGTGCGTGCGTGTGCGTGCCTGTGTGTGTGTGTGTATGTGTGTGATCTCTGCACAGGAATGAAATCATTTTAAATAGTTTTGTGTTAAATTTCTAAAATTGAACACAGAGGTGCAGAATGAGGCGAAGCAGTCCTGCATTCCTTTATAAATATACATGTAATATTTACGTTTTTCACATTTTAACTTTCTTTAATTCATCTTTAACGGAAACTTTTTAATCACCAAATTTCATATGAAGCAAAACAACAACAAGGATGAATAATTTTTTTTTTTTTTTTTTAATCTGTGACTTTAATGTTTTACATATTTTCCTTCAGATTTCTTTCCAAAAATATTAACTGCTAAAAGTTCGAGCACCAAAAAACTGGTCCAATAGAAATAAACGTCTTGTTTAATTTGAACTTTTTTTATTAATTAATTTGCGGTGTTTTTGTGGGTTTTGTAAAGTTTGTAACGTTTACTTTCTACTCAAAACCTTTTTACCAGAAACCTAAACATTGTTTTACTTTTAAACTATTAACAATTTTAAAAGAGGAATCACGAGTCTTCTTCCCCAGAACCAAGTGCTATCTTTTTCTTTTAGGAATGAGGAAACTCTAACTGCGATCCGACTTTAAGCTCAGCTGCTAAATACCGTCACCTTCAGGAGTTTAAGGAACCGAAATGACAGGAATGCGATGGTCATTCCGTCGTTATTTTAGATTTAAAAACAGCTGAAAGCACTTTACCACTGACACTCAATTCCCAGCATGCACTGCATGCTTCAAGTCCTGTAAAAATAAAGAAAGCGAAACTGCCAAAAATGCTAATGTTGAATTGGATTGAATTTTGTTAAACAGTTAAAACTCGTGTTCTTCTTATTTATTTTCTACTTTACATCAAAATGAATCCCATTTTCACTCATTCAGATATTCAGATTATTTCTGCTCCACAGAACCTGCATTACAGTTTACAAGTGTTAAAAGTCCAGTTTTGTCTAATGTATAATAATAATAATAATAATAATAATAATAATAATAATAATAATAATAATAATAATGATGAACAGGAGAGGATTGTGCTTTATGGCACGTTCTGATCACATGTCGATGTTCTTCTTGTCTTGTTTTGGTTTCGTTTTGATTTTATTGTGTCGTCGCTAGTGTTGCGTGTGTAACATTTATTGCGGTTTGTTTTCGGTGCGTAAATGTTTTATATTTTGTACATTTGTAAGTAACATATCATGTAAATAATAAGAGACTGCGGTTTAAAATCATCTGGAGAATTTTGTAGTCTTTGTAAAATCAGAATAAATGGAGTTTGGTGTCACCTGAAAGCTTCTTTCGGCTGTTTTTCTTTTCTTTCCTTTTCATTCTGCAGCTTTGTATATGTGCACGAGTTATAAACGGACTCCGAGTCCCATAATAATAAGTTCATGAACTTTAAACATTTATATACATTTATAGAAGAATGTAAAAAATACATTAAAAATTAGGTAAATGAATAAAAGGAATAGAATATTGTGTGTGTGTGTGTGTGAAAGAGAGAAAGAGAGAGAGAGAGAGAAAGAGAGGTGTGTGTGTGTGTGTGTTATTTTTGTATTAATTATAAACAAATGTATTATTATTATCTATGATTTATTTTTTAAATGAAACAATTTTGTAGTAAACCACCTTTACATATACACCTCTACATATACACCTGTACATATACACCTCTACATATACACCAGTACACATACACCTCTACATATACACCTCTACATATACACCTCTACATATACACCACTACATATACTACACTACATATACAACACTACATATACACCTCTACATATACACCACTACATATACACCTTTACATATACACCTCTACATATACAACACTCCATATACACCTGTACATATACACCTGCACATATACGCCTGTACATATACACATCTACATATACACCTGTACATACACACCTCTACATATACACCTGTACATATACAACAGTACATATACACCTCTACTTATACACCTCTACATATACACCACTACATATACTACACTACATATACTTCTCTACATATACACCACTACATATACACCTCTACATATACACCTGTACATATACAACACTACATATACACCTGTACATATACAACACTACATATACACCTGTACATATACACCTGTACATATACACCTGCACATATACACCTGTACATATACGCCTGTACATATACACATGTACATATACACCTCTCCTTATACACCTGTACATATACACCTCTACATATACACCTCTACATATACAACACTACATATACACCTTTACATATACACCTGCACATATACGCCTGTACATATACACCTGTACATATACACCTCTACATATACAACACTACATATACACCTCTATATATACTCATGTACATATACACCTCTCCTTATACACCTCTACATATACACCACTACATATACACCTCTACATATACAACACTACATATACACCTCTCCTTATACACCTGTACATATACAACACTACATATACACCTCTACATATACAACACTACATATACACCTCTACATATACACCACTACATATACAACACTACATATACACCTCTACATATACACCTCAACACATATACCTCTACATATGCACATTTACATATACACCTCTACATATACACCTGTACATATACACCTGCACATATACACCTCTACAGATACAACAGTACTTATACACCTTTACATATACACCTGCACATATATGCCTGTACATATACAACACTACATATACACCTCTACATATACACCACTACATATACAACACTACATATACATTTTTACATATATACCTCTACATATACAACACTCCATATACACATCTACATATACACCTCTACATATACACCTGTACATATACACCTGTACATATACACCTCTACATATACACCTCTACATATACACCTCTACATATACACCAGTACACATACACCTCTACATATACACCTCTACATATACACCTCTACATATACACCTTTACATATACGCCTGCACATATACGCCTGTACATATACACCTGTACATATACAAGACTACATATACACCTTTACATATACACCTGCACGTATATGCCTGTACATATACAACACTACACATACACCTCTACATATACACCACTACATATACAACACTACATATACACCTCTACATATACACTTGCACATATATGCCTGTACATATACACCTCTACATATACACCTGTACATATACACCTCTACATATACACCACTACATATACAACACTACATATACACCTCTACATATACACCTCTACATATACACCTGTACATAAACACCTCTACATATACAGCACTACATATACAACACTACATATACACCTCTACATATACAACACTACATATACACCTGTACATAAACACCTCTACATATACACCTGTACATATACACCTCTACATATATACCTCTACATATACACCACTACATATACACCTCTACATATACACCTTTACATATACGCCTGCACATATACGCCTGTACATATACACCTGTACATATACAAGACTACATATACACCTCTACATGCTGTATACACCTGTACATATACAACACTACATATTCACCTCTACATATACACCTGTACATATACAACACTACATATACACCTCTACATATACACCTGTACATATACACCTGCACATATACACCTCCACATATACAACACTACATATACAACACTACATATACACCTTTACATATACACCTGCACGTATATGCCTGTACATAACTAAACACTACACATACACCTCTACATATACACCACTACATATACAACACTACATATACACCTCTACATATACACCTGTACATATACACCTCTACATATACAGCTCTACATATACACCACTACATATACAACACTACATATATGACCTCTACATATACACCTGTACTTATATACCTCTACATATGCACCTTTACATATACACCTCTACATATACACCTGTACATATACACCTGCACATATACACCTCTACGGATACAACACTACATATACACCTATACATATACACTTGCACATATATGCCTGTACATATACACCTCTACATATACACCTGTACATATACACCTCTACATATACACCAGTACACATACACCTCTACATATACACCTCTACATATACACCTCTACATATACACCACTACATATACTACACTACATATACAACACTACATATACACCTCTACATATACACCACTACATATACACCTTTACATATACACCTCTACATATACAACTGTACATATACACCTCCACATATACACCACTACATATACAACACTACATATATACCTCTACATATACACCTTTACATATACACCTCTACATATACACCTCTACATATACACCTGCACGTATATGCCTGTACATATACAACACTACACATACACCTCTACATATACACCACTACATATACAACACTACATATACACCTGTACATATACACCTGCACATATACGCCTGTACATATACACCTGTACATATACACCTCTACATATACACCTCTACATATACAACACTACATATACACCTCTACATATACAACACTACATATACAACACTACATATATACCTCTACATATACACCTGTACACACACATATACCTCTACATATGCACATTTACATATACACCTCTACATATACACCTGTACATATACACCTGCACATATACACCTCTACAGATACAACAGTACTTATACACCTTTACATATACACCTGCACATATATGCCTGTACATATACAACACTACATATACACCTCTACATATACACCACTACATATACACCTCTACATATACACCACTACATATACACCTCTACATATACACATCTACATATACACCTCTCCATATACACCTGTACATATACAACACTACATATACACCTGTACATATACACCTGTACATATACAACTGCACATATACACCTGTACATATACGCCTGTACATATACACCTGCACATATACGCCTCTCCTTATACACCTGTACATATACAACACTACATATACACCTCTACATATACACCACTACATATACACCTATACATATACACTTGCACATATATGCATGTACATATACACCTCTCCTTATACACCTGTACATATACACCTCTACATATACACCTGTACATATACAACACTACATATACACCTCTACTTATACACCTCTACATATACAACACTACATATACACCTCTACATATACACCTGTACCTATACACCTGCACATATACACCTCTACAGATACAACAGTACTTATACACCTTTACATATACAGCTGCACATATATGCCTGTACATATACAACACTACATATACACCTCTACATATACACCACTACATATACAACACTACATATACATTTTTACATATATACCTCTACATATACAACACTCCATATACACATCTACATATACACCTCTACATATACACTTGCACATATATGCCTGTACATATACACCTCTACATATACACCTGTACATATACACCTCTACATATACACCAGTACATATACACCTCTACATATACACCTTTACATATACGCCTGCACATATACGCCTGTACATATACACCTGTACATATACAAGACTACATATACACCTTTACATATACACCTGCACGTATATGCCTGTACATATACAACACTACACATACACCTCTACATATACACCACTACATATACAACACTACATATACACCTCTACATATACAACACTACATATACACTTGTACATATACACCTGCACATATACGCCTGTACATATACACATGTACATATACACCTCTCCATATACACCTGTACATATACACCTCTACATATACAGCTCTACATATACACCACTACATATACAACACTACATATATGACCTCTACATATACACCTGTACTTATATACCTCTACATATGCACCTTTACATATACACCTCTACATATACACCTGTACATATACACCTGCACATATACACCTCTACGGATACAACACTACATATACACCTATACATATACACTTGCACATATATGCCTGTACATATACACCTCTACATATACACCTGTACATATACACCTCTACATATACACCAGTACACATACACCTCTACATATACACCTCTACATATACACCTCTACATATACACCACTACATATACTACACTACATATACAACACTACATATACACCTCTACATATACACCACTACATATACACCTTTACATATACACCTCTACATATACAACTGTACATATACACCTCCACATATACACCACTACATATACAACACTACATATATACCTCTACATATACACCTTTACATATACACCTCTACATATACACCTCTACATATACACCTGCACGTATATGCCTGTACATATACAACACTACACATACACCTCTACATATACACCACTACATATACAACACTACATATACACCTCTACATATACACCTCTACATATACAACACTCCATATACACATCTACATATACACCTCTACATATACACCTGTACATATACACCTATACATATACACCACTACATATATACCTCTACGTATACACCACTACATATACACCTCTACATATACACCTTTACATATACGCCTGTACATATACACCTGTACATATACAAGACTACATATACACCTCTACATGCTGTATACACCTGTACATATACAACACTACATATTCACCTCTACATATACACCTGTACATATACAACACTACATATACACCTCTACATATACACCTGTACATATACATCTGTACATATACACCTGCACATATACCTCTCTACATATACAACACTACATATACACCTTTACATATACACCTGCACGTATATGCCTGTACATAACTAAACACTACACATACACCTCTACATATACACCACTACATATACAACACTACATATACACCTCTACATATACACCTGTACATATACACCTGTTCATATAC
>JAFFST010035201.1:10027-25125 GCA_022414735.1 Noturus placidus
TATATATATATATATATATGTATATATAACCGCAACACACAATGGTTTATTACTTACTTGCAGTATGTAGTGACGTAGTGTACAAACGAACTTTAAATTTGCTAATGATATGAGAAGAGGAAACAATGAGAGGAGGAAATAATGACTTAGTTTAAATGCTCATCAATATTCTGATATTGGCAGTATTTGGATATCCAGAATTTGGCAATATTCAGATTAGTATTGGGTCATTGGAACGCCGCAATCCGATTGCCCGATTAAAATTCAGATAATATTCAAACCCCAGGAATATGCCTGTTTTAATCTGAAATTTGTTGCATGTAATCACCTTATTCAGATGCTTTGTTGTAGGCTAGGTATTTAGGAATAGCAACTCTGACATGCAACAACCATATATACAGAGATATTTTGATGCCTGTAGACATATATAGATCATATTCGGAATATGGCTACAACTGGAATCTAGACCTTAAACAGAATTTGATGTGCATGTAAATGTAAGTAATGATCAAATAAGAAAAAGGAAATCGTGTGGGAAAAGACAGGAATCAGAGTAATATCTGACCGCCATGCAGATGCGATTAAAAGATAGAAAGAAACTGTAAAATTCTAAAACAACTCCAGGATAAGAAAAGAGTGTTTAAAGTGAAGTGCTTGATTTTTTTTTTCTGCACATCTCAATGAGTGGCTTCTCGAGACTCAGAGTAACGACACTGACCAGACTTCAGATCAAATCTTTCATGTTTTATGTCCTGATGGTGTGTGCATATATGGCTGCTTATTGCGTATGTTTTATCAGTGCTTTTGAGTGCTTTAATGGGAACCATGTGATTATGTGTGTGTGTGTGTGTGTGTGTGTGTGTGTGTGTGTGTGTGTGTGAACATGTTCCTCATGTTCAGGTGAATGCTGCTTGCTTCATGTGGGCTTTGTGACAGCAATGTGCCTCTTTAAGTAAAATGTAAGGTGCATTCAGCCTGTCTGTGTCTTCACTTGTTATTAATATTAATAAGCATCAGTGAAAGGCCAAATCCCAGCATGCCTTGCGTGCATGTTAGCAGTGCATCCATGCAGCCGAGGTGTTTAAGACCCACTTTTCTCGTCTTTCCATTATCATTATCGTGAAGAGCCCTAAAAAATTCCAGCCAATTATCCGCTTCACAGCTTTTTTATTTTCATTTCCATTAAAGTTGAATTCACATGTGGCCAAGGCGTTATTTGAAACTCTCAGCCTAAAACAGTGCGGCTGGATCGTTTCTTTAAAGTTAATCTGTGTATGATTGAGTTTCGCTACACCTCATCAACAGAAATAAAAAAGCAGTGGAGAGGAAGACGAGGGATGTGAGAGAAAGGCAGATTGCAGGTTTTAGGGGGGAAAAATCTCTATATGTGTATGTGTTATCTGTTATATGGGTATAGGCAATTAAATACTTCAAATAGGATAGAGTTTCAGATAGGCAATGGTGAAAGTATTGGCACCCCTGTTGAAAATAAGCTCTGACAACTAAAGAAGGCCTGATAGAGTCATATTTTATGCAAAGTGCTTTCCTGTAACATCTAATTCATCATCCTCTAATATCTAAACAAAGTTGGAGAACCTGTAGAGCAGTGGTTATCAGCCTCTTGAATGCGATCTACTGGTTGATCACCGAGGCATTTTTTATTAGCTTGTAATCATCTATGTAATGTCAATGATCACAAAACATAAATAACAAAACAAAACAAACAAACCAAAAAAAAAACATGCAATGGTAAAATGTCCACTGGTTGGTTAGATTTGAGCAAAAATTAGGTTACCCATGTGTCACGCCAACCAGCTGTTACGCTACATACAGTTGCAATCAAATTTATTCAACCTCCATTGCAAATCAGGATTCTTGTCAAAAGTTACAGACTTTCAGCTGTTTGCAATGAACAAATCAAACAAAATCAATTGGAATAGTTCAATACAATGAAAGTGATTTCCCAAAATTCAATTGAAAATACAACTTATATTGACTTCTCCAGTTTCAAAATGAATAGAATATCTCACAACAGCACAAATATGCAAAACAGTTGTTGTCTCAAGCACACCTGATGCAACTAATCAAGGGCTTTATTAGTTGTACCAGGTGTGCTTGAGCTGAAACACATGAAATACCTGAACTGGCTAGAGCTTTGCTGAGTGTACCCAACCTGGACTAGGCAGAAAAAGGAAGCTTTCAACGGCTGCAACCAGACTTCTGAGAAGGCAGGTTGTGAAAAACCCTCGAGTGACTGGAGCAAAGACCTGTAGCAAGACTTGGTGGCAACATGCACTGAGGTGTCAGTGAGCATAGTAAGACACGTACTTAACGCAGAAGGTTTCCATGCCAGAACTCCAAGACGTACACCACTACTGACCCAAAAGCACAAGAAAAGTCGCCTTAATTTCATCTAAAAAAGCCACCGAAGTTTTGGGATTCGGTTCTGTGCAATGAAATAAAACTGGAACTTTTCGGTACGATGGATCAGCAGTATATCTGGAGGAAGAAAAATGCAGAAAGAACACTCTGTCCACAGTCAAGCACGATGGTGACTCGGCGATGCTCTGGGGCTGCTTTGCATCCTCTAGCACTGGAAACCTGCAGAATGTGAAAGGCAAGATGGATTCACTGAAGTACCAGGAAATCCTAGGAGAAACATTCATGCCATCTGTGAAGAAGCTGAAGCTTGGGCGTCATTGGACCATCCAACAGGACAATGATCCCAAGCATACCTCAAATTCCACCAAGACTTGCTTGCAGAAGAAGTCCTGGGAGATTCTATAGGACCATCACATTCACCTGACTTGAAACCCATAGAAAATCTCTGGTGGGATTCAAAGAAAGCGGATGCAGCACACCAAGACTATTACTGAACTGGAGGCTATTGGTCATGAGGAATGGGCTAAGATTCCTCAGGAACGCCGCCAGAAGCTGGTGTCTGGCTATGCATCTCATTTGCAGCAGGTGAAAACAGTAAAGGCATGCTCTACTAAGTACTAAAGACCTAGTACTCAAGTAATAGATCTTGTATAGTAGCATTACTTGTATTGTTCTCTGCTTGATATCACTTTGCTTGTATTTCTCATTTGTAAGTCGCTTTGGATAAAAGCATCTGCTAAGTGAATAAATGTAAATGTAAAGATACTTGCCATGAAGGGGTTGAATAATTTTTAATCTGGAAAAGTCATTACAAGTTGCATTTTCAGTTGAATTTGGGGAAACCACTTGAAGTACTTGTTGTGTTGAAATTTTTCCATTGCTTTTGATTGAATTGTTCATTGAAAACAGCTGAAAGTCTGTACATTTTCACAATAAACCTATAAATAAAATTTGCAATGGGGGTTGAATAATTTTGATTGCAACTGTAGCTAGATAACTTTAACTCCATATGTGTGCTGTCAATGAGTGAACTCTGTTCAGGAAACCATGGCTGAGCAATGAAGAAGGTAAAAATATATCATTTCCATGCCTAATGGGAAAATGACTTTTACAATCGTGAAAGAAAAGACTGTCTGCTTGATATGTTACCAGGCTTTAGCATTGACGAAAAAAGGGAAATATGGAAATGCCATTACACCACTAACCAAAAGAATTCAAGATTTGGTTTAAAAGGCCAGCAATCACTTTTCACAAAACCCACTAAGAGAGATAAAGCTGTTACTAAAACTTCATTCTGTATTAAGCATCTTCTTGCCAAGCACAAGAAGCCCCTGCACCAACGGTGAGTTTTTAAAGACGCTATGACTGTCACTGTTGACACATTATTCACAGACTTTAAAAACAGAGAAAACAACATAAAACCAACAAGTAACATTGTGCTGCTTGTTTCAACATTGAGGACATTTCTGATCAGATTCTCAAGGATTTACAGTAGAATACTTTTTCACAAATAAAAGTCATCAAGTCCAAGTATCTCACACATCTCACACCTGAACGACTGCATTATCCTGGCAGTCTCAACCTATGCTCCAAATGATAAAGCACTGACAGAGACTTCAGGCACAACTATCACATTGATTAAATCAATCAAACTATTAACACTGCGGCCTGTATAATTTGAACTGCATACTGTAACTGCATGTCGTATTACAAAGAATTAACAGCAATAACATCTTTCTGTTCCTATTGTTGACTATTGATAATTCAACTGTATTACGGTGTCACTATAATTATTCAATCCTGTACTGGTAGACTGGCTCTGTTTATGTTGGCTGCTGCCGTGAGCTGCTAGTAAAGAACTCCTGCTTCATGTTTACAGTTAAAATGTTATGGTGTTTAAACTGTGTTTAATAGAGCGAGTGAGTATGGTTGACTTGCAGAGCAGTATCAGCGAGCATCTGAATTAAAAAAAACAGCACAAAGTGTTTTGAATTTCACAGCTAATTTTTTTGTGGTTTTATATTTCCGTCAACTGTGTTCAAGGTAATATCTTTAACCAGGGTTGACAGGTTTCAGCAAACTTTCCAGTGTAGCTACATCTCAAGGAACTCACAAAATAGGCCTACTTGAAACTCGCCCCAAAAATTTGCCATTGGATAATTTAGCTGTTTCTTCTTTTCTTAGACATCGAGTGGGACTAAAATGTGTTCTCTCTCTCTCTCCCCCCCCCCCCAACTGCATATTTTCACTCTGACTGATAGCATTTTTTAAATTGGTGAATTTAGGTCTGAACTATCACTCATCTCTCATGGTGTTCCCCAAGGCTCAGTTCTTGGCTCACTGTTGTTTATATTATACTTTCTCTCCCTTGGCAATGTCATCAGGCAACATGGTCTGCAGTTTTATGCTGATGATGCACAAATTTGTATACATTTACCTATCATTCTCCTTCCATACTCACCAACATGTACATCTCTTCAGACTCCCACCTGCTCACTGTCCCTCCCACTTGTCTCTGAACAATAGATGATATGGCTTTTAGTGTCGCTGTCTCAGAGCTGTGGAACACTCTTCCTCTCTATCTCCCTGCCTGTA
The DNA here is from genome assembly GCA_022414735.1 of Noturus placidus. Classification (NCBI taxonomy): domain Eukaryota; kingdom Metazoa; phylum Chordata; class Actinopteri; order Siluriformes; family Ictaluridae; genus Noturus; species Noturus placidus. The sequence goes on from JAFFST010035201.1 coordinate 15,005, forward strand.
CAACCTTTCCCCAATTTAAAATACACATAAGAGCCCAGATTTTCCACACCGCTTTTCCACCTACACAAGGACATACAGTATGCATCTCTGATTGTGTGCACTACGTTATAACTTGCTATGTGTTATATCTCATTTATATGCTATGCAGTTTTTCTTTATTCCTATTCATGTTGTTTGCGATTGTTATTTTTAATCCCTTTCTCTTTGACTTGAAATGAACTATTATCACATTGTTTTATATTCTAAGTGTATATGTACAGTGCCCTTCAACACCATGAATGGTCTTATAAATAAAATGCTATTATTATTATTATTATTATTATTATTATTAGTAGTAGTAGTAGTAGTAGTACATATAAAAAGTTTCTCTGCATGCTTGCTTCACTACTCCATGTTTGCAACTACCTTTGTATGTACAAAAATTATGACCATAAAACCATTGTTTTGTAGAAATATGCTATAGTTTCTACTCTTGATATTTTCACGAAGCACAGTGTGTTGGTTGCTTTGCTTTGAACACTAATCTTGAAATATCTCCACAGTGGTATTTTGTGTGATTATTGGTGCAACAGTGTACACAACGGTGTACTCATTTACATTTATTCATTTAGAAAACGCTTTTAGCCAAAGCCAATTACAAATGAGAAAATACAAGCGAAGTGATATATCAAGCAGAGAACAATACAATGCTGCCTGGTACTCATGCTGCCTGGTGTTGGATGTTGGTATCAAAACATTTTTATGAGTACAAATATAAGTAAATGAGCATGCTCTCAGACTGATACCCGATACCTGTATCTTTAACAGTGCACATACAGAAAAAATATAGCCTCATTCCCACTCTCAGGTTTAAGTTAGCTTTTCACCTAACCTATGCAGCTTTACTCTGTACATCTGCTTTTGTGCCATGAAATTTTTACTCCCATGTTATTTTAGTCAGAGGACAAAAAACAGACATGTTTCCTGACCCTCCCTCTCCGTTTTGCCTCTTTTCCTACTTAACCAGTGCTTCTTAAACTTCCAGACCTCCTCATAAAACCTGAGAAGTGGAGGAATGAGCTCGAACACACGGCCTTTCTCCATCACTGACTTTTATTATCATTGCTTGAGAGAACACACACACACACACACACACACACACACACACACACACACACACACACACACACACACACACTGTAACCCACTCAGTTCAAGAGAATTTAGAGCAACATGTTTGAATGTGGCCATATAGCATCTACTTACATCCCATAATTCACTATTAATGTCAGATGGTCCCTTTCAGCTCAGAATGACTCTGATGGGACATTTTTACTGAACAGTGTAGTGATGGTAAAATTATTTTTTTCCAAGCTTCATGCACTGTGTTCATTTTATCTAACAAGGATAATAACTAACTAACTAAATGAATAAATAATTGTGTCGGTTTGTTGCATGTTTATGCATAAATAAATCAAATCATATTTTTATTGAAAAAAGAAAATATTTTAAATATTTTTCAAATTAAGCTTATTTTGAACATGAAGCATCATGCAGGGAATTGATTTGAGATACTACTACTACTACTACTACTAATAATAATATTATTATTATTATTATTATTATTATTATTATATAAATATTATTATTTAAGATTGATTGAAAAATATTTAACAATGACCAGTGTTTTGCACAGCATGGAAAAGAGGGCTCTGTTTTCATTGTATTTGGTTTTATTTCTAATAACAGATATTAGATATTTTCAAAAAGAAATATTTCATAATAGACATCCCTGTTGGAATGAAATATTGCTAAGTAATGTGTACTACAGCAGGGTTAAATGTATAGACCTGCTCACAACAAAAAATGCCAGAGTGAAGGAATGAGCTCTACAACACACCTTTTCTGCATCACAGGTTTATGTTATCAGTGTCTGAGAGAACACACACACACACACACACACACACACTCCGCTAGCTATTATTTCATTTTTACTCAAACTCCTGCCAGGTCTGGGAGCTGAAACACATATAAACAGGGTAATAGCATGCCTCCTGACACACCGTAACTCATTTTAAACGTTCCTGAAGTCAAAAACACTCAGAAATGGGATGTTTAAAACATTAATTCCTCTAGAATATAAGAACTCTGATGAAACGAATCAGTATTAAGGTCAAATTTGTTACCAGTGACGATAAATTCACTTGTTTTTTTCAATTTAAAACAGTTGAAATCTGATTCATGGGCGGAGCTACACTCTTAGAAAAAAAAAAGTGCTTCTTGACGGGTTCTTTCATGCTTTCTGAAGAGGATCTACTCTTGTGAAGCACTCTGGTGGTTTCCCGATAGAACATGTACAGAGTTCAGTGGACCTGTACAAGCTTAAGGATTTCAATAAAAAGTGTATATGCATGAGAGCAATTTGTGATTTGACAGAAATGGATTCCCAGGTAGGAAACTACCAATCACAATCAAATATGCAAATTATTACACAGGATAACATAACCAAAAATGTTTAGGTACAGAGTTTGCTTGGAAGGTTAGCTAGCTCTACAAGGTTTTTTTTTTTGTTTTCTTTTTAATAGTTCTTAGCTTCCTAAAAAACTTTGAGCCTTATTTGATAATGACACTCTCTGTCATAGGGTTCCACATAGAACCACTACTGATACTCCAATAGGGACAGACTGATGTATGCTTAAGGGTTCCTCCAACATATAGCTAATATTAGTAATGAACAATTTTTTTATTGTTATGGTACACGTTTGATACCAGTATGGCATGGAGGTGCATTCAAATGTACATATTCATGAATATTCAATGATCCATGAACCCTCACCTTCCTGCTGGAGTGTTATTCAGTCTTTAACATCGCCAAAAAATGTCAGAAAATTAATAAATAAAAAAATAGAATTAGCTTGGACACATCACCTATTTTAGATATATGATGTGTGTGTTCTGGTCTCTTCATTGCTGCATGTGATTGGCTGCCGCTTTTTTTTAATTATGTCATCTTTTAGTCCTCTACAGAACATTCAACAGCTGAGGAAAAACAGCCATGTCAGTCTTCATCTAGGCTGGAAGAGATTCCGCAGTGGACTGAAAAGAACCAGTGAAAGAAAGAAAATGGCTGCTTTCCAATAACACTTCCTCTCACTCTCCCTTGAGCAAGTCCCCTTGGACCTCATTATGTACGCTCTATACACTACAAGCTAAACTATACACTACACACTACATACTAGACTCTACACACTATACTCTACATGCCTTACAGTCTATTCACCACACTATATACCACACACTTCACTCTATACACTACGCACTACACAAAATGCACTATACACCACACACTGCACTCTATACACAGAACTGTATAGAGTCCACCACACACTGCACTCTATACACAGGATTGTATAGAGTCCACCACACACTGCACTCTATACACTATACACCACACTATATGCCACACACAATGCACTATACACGCACTCTATACACTATACCTGCTACAGTGCACTTGTGCACTGTCCACACATTAAGGGAAATAAGCCGCTGAGTGTATGTTTAAAATCCTGGAACTCAGGCAATACCTCTAAAACACTCTGCTTAATGTAACACACACTTTACGGCAGAGTTTAATGGGCTTTTCTTCCAAGTGTATGATGACAGAAGTTCTTTATCTCAGGGTCAGTGAGGGAAATTAAACACAGCCGATCAATACAGTGTGAGGCCGAATGCGCGTACATTACTCTTTAATACTTTATTTTTCAAAGCCTTAAGAGATTTAGAAGGCTGGGTAAAGGTGTGTGTCTGTGCGTGGGGGGCTCTAATGAATCGAGGGACGATGTAATTGTCTCTGGGATCTTCATCAAATATGGATAGAGCTGAGGAGCAAAATGTTCATTAGACACACACACACACACACACACACACACACACACACACACCATCGATCTGGTCAGAACCACGACATGAAATCAATCTGCAACAGTTCCTAATAAAGCTGTGGGTTCTCTCCTCCATGACTACATTTTTGTAAAGCAGACTTCCTCCATCTTTCTCTTGCTCTGTCTCACATTTTTTCTTTCTCTCTCTCTGTCTGTCACTGTCTCTCTCTGTCTCACTATATCACTGTTTCTTGCTCTATCTTTGCCTCTCTCTAACTATAACACTATAATGCTGGCTTTTTGTGTGTGTGCATTTGGGTGGTATGGGTTGGGTGGGGGGAGTTTACAATTACCCATAATGCACTATAACATTGTAGTCATATGTCATATCATCGTATATCATTAAGCCATCTGTAATTAACAAACCTTCCAATCATTCCCCATTAGTGGCGTGAAGCTCATCACTGCTGCTCTCTGACGGGACGTTAAATTCACTTTGCTCTCATATCAATGTGCTGATTTCTAATTTTTTTTTCCTACTAATACTGCTGACCTTCACATGATCCGGAACTGAGAGGAACCGAGAATGCAGGATTTCTTCTGAAGAAATACGATGTGAGGCATCAAAGGATGAGTGACGATCTTTGATCAGCTTTTTCTCTCATCTTTGTATAAATAAATTACAAGTTGGAGTCGCAGCGTGGAGAAAAAAGCAGCAGATTCACGCCAAAAGGCAGGCCTTATCCAGAGGGACTTATGTTAATCTCATTTATATATATGAGTACTTGAGGGTTAAGGGCCTTGCTCAAGGGCCCAGCGGTGGCAGCCTGGCAGTGCTGGGATTTGAACTCATGACCTTATGATCAGACGTCCAATATCTTAACTACTAAGCCACCACTTCCTTAATTAGCGTACATGTTAGCTTGCTAACATTACCTAAATGGCTAGGTAATTAAAAACGAGGATTTATAGTCATATACTTTACATTTTTGTTAGAATTAAGACTAAAACCAAGATAAAAACATAAATCGCATAGCATCGTTTAAACAAAAGTCATTGCACAGCAAAAAAAAAAAAAAAAAAAAAAAAATTGGACTGGGTCAAAAGATTGAAACTCATTTGTCCCTTTTTTGGCAAATCAATTATCAATTAAGCCTCTTAATAGATTATCAATAATCAGTTACTGCTTGTCTATGTGTGTGTGTGTGTGTGTGTTTGTGTGTGTTTGTGTGTGTGTGTGTATTAATATTGAATGTGCTTTAGGAATCACACAGACTGTAGCAACCTCAGTGTGTAAAGGGTTCCATCATGCTGGAGTTATTTTCCATATTTCCACCACTATGTAAGAGTGTGTGTGTGTGTGTGTAAGGAACATTTCCATACCTCCTGCCTAAACGGATGGTTGGCTTGGAGCCTGCAGCAGGAGGAATGGAGTGGAGTGTTCAGCGTCGGTGTTCAGTCTAAGTGGCGCGCCAGGATTAAACAAGTGATGGATGAAAAATGTGTGTGTGTGTTTCTTCGTAACGCTGCTGATGGATCAGAATTAAACAGCGGGATGTTTGAAATAAAGCAGAAAGGGAGAAGGAAATATGAAGGAGGAAAATGATGAACTGGAGGAGAATCTGGCAGAAGATGAAGGATGAGCTGTGGACTGAACATTTGTGCAGATTTTTTGACTATGATGTATATTTATTTTATGTATTTATCATTCAGTCAGTGACGTGACAGTAAAAGCACAGAGTAAAGAACATCAAATTCAACATTGCAGGTAGAAACGATCTACATAGCTAAAGGGGTGGAGTATATGGCTGAATTCAAATATCCAATTCATAATAATTCATCAAATTCATGCAAGCTAACTGGGTTGCTAACAACTCCAAAATCTAAATTCTAGCTAAAACTAAAGCTAAAACTTCTAGCTAGATCCTGAACTACATTACTAGCTTAATTATTATCTTATTTACTTGCAATATTACTACCTTAAATTATTAGCAAATCTATTGGCTAAATTAGTAGCAGCAATGCTACCTTGATTACTAGCTAAGCACTAGATTTTTATTAACTGACTACCTTATAACTAGCTAATTTATTATATTAATTACTAGCCAAAGTACTTGCAGCATTACTACCTAATTGCTACTTGAATTACTAACAAAATTACGACCTTATTATTTTATTTTAGCGTCCTGTCCACCCTTGCCGGGTATGGACGACATCCTCTGTGATGCATTTCCTAGTTGTGCATCTCGGAGGATTAATTGGCTAGATACCGCGAGGGGGCGCCAACCCCAGGGGAAACACACATTCATACACTACGGAACGTGCTAACCACTAAGCCACCATGTGCCCTCATTACTACCTTACATTTACATTTACATTTATTCATTTAGCAGACGCTTTTATCCAAAGCGACTTACAAATGAGAGCACACTCACACACCAATGGTAGCAGAGCTGCCATGCAAGGTGCTAGCTTGCCATTGGGGGCAACTTAGGGTTCAGTGTCTTGCCCAAGGACACTTCGGCATGCGATCACCCGGGCCGGGATTCGAACCACCAACCCTATGATTAGTGGATTAGTGGACAACCCGCTCTACCGACTGAGCCACAGCCGCCCTGGGCGCATGGTGGCTTAATGGTTAGCACGTTCGCCTCACCCCTCCAGAGTCCGGGGTTTGAGTCCTGCCAAGGCCATGTGCGTGCGGAGTCTGCATGTTCTCCCCATGCTGCAGGGGTTTCTTCCGGGTACTCCGGTTTCCTCCCCCAGTCCAAAGACATGCATGGTAGGCTAATTAGCGTGTCTAAAGTGTCCGTAATGTATTATTGCGTGTGTGAATGTATGTGATTGTGCCCTGCGACGGTGTACCCCGCCTTGTGCCCGATGCTCCCTGGGATAGGCTCCAGGTTCCCCATTACCCTGAAGTGGTACAAGATGGTTGGATGGATGGATTACTACCTTACATTCTAGCTAAACTACTAGCTAAAATGCTACTTTATTATAAATTAAATTACTACCTTATATACAACTAATCTAGTTTAATTACTAACTAAACTACAAGCAACAAGTGTACCTGAAATAACTAGCTAAATTACTTGGAATGTTACCTTAATTTACTAGATAAATTATTAGCTTATGCAAAGCATGGAAAACTAACATAAATAATAAATGTATGTACATGATATGTACATATGAATGTTTGTATCAAAGTTAGAGAATTTCATGTCTGACAAAAAAAAATCATGTATAACCATGAAAAAGAAGAAAAAATGAAATTTTAAAAATTTAATTTGATTTTAACCTCCAATCAGCTTACTCACAATATTTCAGAAAATACGACTGTGACTTTATTACAAGTATCACAATGTTGTTGCCCCATGCTAATAATAGGCTACTTTTTTAACTAGCCTAGATGATTAACAATGATGATAATGAAACATCAGCAATGCTAAATGCCATTTTGCTCAATTTGTACTTTAAAAGTTTGACCCATGTTAAAAGGTTTAAGAGATCTAGTCAGCTAATTCATATAATGTTTTATTTGTATATAAAATCGAATTATTATTATTATTATTATTATTATTATTATTATTATTATTATCATCATCATCCATGACCTACTGTACCTCTGCTTAGAGCTCTCATCAGCTTGTGGCTACAGCAGCCTGGAGATTGCTTGGGATGGTACCGCTTGAAGTACCATGGAAATGGTTTTTGGACCTAAACTCCACATGGACATTCTTGCTGGACTGCAATAACCACAAGCAGTTTTGCACACGGGTCTCCTTTGGTGAACAGTGTTCTATTTAAAATGGTAAATGGTAAATGGCGCACTTATATAGCGCTTTTTTTATCCAAGGCACTTGGATCCAAAGCACTTTACACTGTGTCTCATTCACCCATTCACACACACACACACCAATGGTAGCAGAGCTGCCATGCAAGGCACTAACTTGCCATCGGTGGCAACTTAGGGTTCAGTGTCTTGCCCAAGGACACTTCGGCATGGGATCACCCGGGCCGGGATCCGAACCGCCAACCGCATGGTTAGTGGATTAGTGGACAACCCGCTCTACCGACTGAGCCACAGCCGCCCAACAAACAGCCTTCATATAAAAACCATAATGAACTTTCTTTTACTTTCACACTATCCCTTGTTACCCAGATGAGGATGGGTTCCTTTCTCAGTCTGGTTCCTCTCAAGGTTTCTTCCTCATATCATCTTAGGGAGTTTTTTCTTGCCACTTCGCCACCGGCTTGCTCAGTAGGGATAAATTCACGCACTTAAAATCTGTATCCTGTGTTTCTATGTTTCTGTAAAGTGGCATTGTTAAACGTCCATAAATGTCCATGTCTGTAAAGCAGCAAAAATGTCCATTGTTAAGAAGGCTATACAAATAAAATTTCATTGAAAATTTAGCTGACCTGTTGCATTGTGATTGACCAAAAACCTGAAGCATGTGACGGTGAGTGCAAAAACTATGCTATCTACACAGCTTCTGCGTGTACATTTGTATTCCTGTGATATATGGTATGATATATCTCCCTCCACTGGCTTCCTGTAGCTGCCCGCATCAAATTCAAGGCCTTGACGCTCACGTACAAGACCCTGTCTGGAACAGCAGCCTCTTACCTCAACTCTCTGCTGAAGGCTTACGTTCCCACACGTAATCTGCGATCGATTAGCGACCGACGTTTAGTAGTTCCTACTCATCGCGGCACAAGGTCCCTTTCCAGAACCTTCACACTAGCTGTTCCTCAGTGGTGGAATGAACTTCCAACCTCAATCAGGACTGCAGACTCTCTCACCATCTTCAAGAAACAGCTAAAGACCCACCTCTTCCATCAACACCTAACCAACTCAAAAAATAAATAAATTAAATAAATAAATAAAATGCACTTACACCTCTACTCTGCGCACGTTGCTTCTTCTAGAACTCAATTAATAGATCTTGTATAGTAGCACTACTTGTATTGTTCCCTGCTTGATATCACTTTGCTTGTATCTCTCATTTGTAAGTCGCTTTGGATAAAAGCGTCCGCTAAGTGAATAAATGTAAATGTCAATGTAAATATATATCTGGAAAGCTAAGATTCTTGTGATTCGATTGATATAAACCGTTTCAAGATAGAATCACAACAGCAGCTACAATCAATGTCTCTGTCAGACCACCAACATACAAACAAACACTTACAACAGTGGTTCTCAAACTTTTCCAGCGTGAGCACCTCTGCATTTGAACAGTCAGTAGCAGATACTTAAATAAACAAACATACTTACAGGTACTGATTTAGAAGTGCAAGGACTAGAATTTGTGTGTAGTCTGAGTTGTACTCGCACATGTTTTAGGAAACTGTCCTTCATAAAATGTGATGTGTACAAGCAAACTTTTGGGTTGTACTGCCCAGGAGCAGCATTGTAAATAAATAGTTTTTCATTCCTAAGTTCATCCATTTTCAGAAAGCCAAACAAAGGGGTTTTTCTTTCGCACCTAAACATACAGCATTTCCACAACAGTGCGCCAAATAATTCACTGAAGCCTCGCCTTCATTCTTCGTTGCTGCTTTCGGGCGGGATTATGCTAATATTTCACATAGTTACATAGATATTTAAGGAAGTGTTCTCTGATAGATTGAATAAATCCCTTTGTGGGAGACTATGAGCTTTGCAGATCTTTGCAGATCTTATACATGCACAGACAGATACATTACACACTACAGGAGAAGGAAAACATTTAAAAGCATAACGTTACTATAAAAATAGTCACATGATTAAATAGTGTGCCCTGATTGGTCAAATAAAAAAATACAGCCACTAGATGGCGATGCTGACCAGATATTTACTCACGCAAAAAAGTTTGTCCTCTTTACATAAAATAATATATATGTATACAAATATTACAAATTAAATCAAATTTATATTATATTTAATAATATAATATATTTAATAATATAATATATACGGATTTAATAATAATAATAATAATAATAATAATAATAATAATAATAATAATAATAATAATAATAATAATAATAATACATGGCATTAGTATGATTATTAATTTTAACATCATTAAATGCTGCTAAATGTAATTCATTTTGCTCTAAACATCTGAAGCTCATTAAATTTCATTATTCATCTGGAGTAGGGCGGCTGTGGCTCAGTAGTCGGTAGAGCGGGTTGTCCACTAATCCACTAATGGGGTTGGTGGTTCGAATCCCGGCCCGGGTGATCCCATGCCGAAGTGTCCTTGGGCAAGA